>JAHZND010004950.1:0-32929 GCA_027744115.1 Acrocyrtus sp. NNG-2020 | reverse complement strand
TGCTCCATTGTACCCTTCTCAAATACTTTTTAAGCTCACTCTGAAAAGCCCCCATTCATCATCGTGTAAATCGGGTTCTCTCTGAATGGAAACTGTTGAGGACACTTTTCCAAAAAAAATTTTATACAAAAATAATTTATGCGTCTCCTGATTTTGCAAAAAAAAGTTAGTTGTTAGTAAAGCAAGTCTCTCACGGTAAATAAGGCGCACACGAGAAAAAAAACGTATTTGTATACGTGCTCTACTTTCATTCAGAATGTGAGTCGCTTTATGGCACTCGCCGAGCACACAAAAATACATCCCACATTAAAATATTTTATGTAAAAATTATTATATTTTACTCCCTCCTTCTTCTTTATTAGTCTTTCATTTTTACTTTCTACAACAACACATCAACGCATCCATTTTTCTTTGTTGGCTAGCTCTAAACTCTAAAAGCTGACTCCTCCGCTCTTTGAGTTACTCTTGCTAGCGGGAAAGAGCTACGACAAAACTTTCTCGTGTATATTATTAGCCCACAAATTTTCAGCAAAAAAAATATATATTCCCGCTTCCCACCACAACTCCACTGGAATATACATTCTGCAATATCTGTGTCTGTAACTCACACCAGTCCAAATATTATTTTTTTTCCTCGAGTTACTTTATGCTCTTCTTGTGTCCTTTTCTGCTTCCTCTCCTCCCAAAAAAAAATCTTACTTTGAGGCTCAAAAATTTCTTTGTGCAACTTTTGCTCTCCCCTTCCTTCCGCCACTCTACGGCTGCTAGTGATGTTAATAATACCATTCATTCTTCTTTTTTTCTTGCCTCCCTTCCCTATGAGATACACTTATGCATTTTTTCTTTCCACTCTCCCCTACTTTATGGGGAAAGTGCACATGGCGTCAAAAATAATGACTGACACTGTGCGTATAACACTCTCACTTGAGTAGCCAGCTATATCTATTGTATCTACTCATTGTGTTGACTTTTTGCTCTGTTTGTGCAAAGTTCTTGAAATCGTGGTGGTGGTGTGGGGGAGATCACGCCTAACTGAAAGTGAAAGGCTCTTTCCTTTTGTGCTAGGGTTTGTGTGCTCTGGCCGTCGCCTTGTAGAACGGCCCAAGTTCTCGTGCGAGAAACCTGCCACTTATGGTTCCATTGCCCTCTCTCCATTGTTGTCCCTCAGTTACGCATTTTAAGATTTCTTAAAGCGCATTTATTTTTAAGCATTTATCTACACACATGAACTCAATGAAAAGCGTTTAGCTCCCTTTTATGAAAGACACTCTTCTAATTTCCTTAGCGAAAAGGAAAGGAAAGGAAGGAAATGAGAGAACTGACTTTCTCTATTATCTGACCCAGTGAAAAAAAGCGCTATTTTCTCAGAGGTAACACCGAGAAACGTGTAGTGTGCCAGTTGGCATGCGAAAGGACGGCAGATCAGCGAAAAAAAAGTGGGATTTCTTTGGACTTTTGGAGGAGCAGTTTTTTCCACTGTTATTTTCACTGTTAAACTTGTAGTCGCAACAATGCTGAGATGGAGGCTTAACCCTTTCTTGAAAAAAAAAACTTTATTTTTCTTAGCCCTTTTTGTACGAAGATGGAGAGGAGAGGTAGTAAAAAGGAGGAATTTTGAACCAGTTTCTAGTTTTGTTTTCTTGTTTTGTGCACTGTTGAGCGGCTTGGGGTTGGCCACATGTTAACTAGAAGAGGGAATGGCATGTATGCATTTATGTACGCTTCGGGAATTGTGTCTCACATTTTCCTTGCTCTCTCCTTTCCACTCCTCTCCACACACCATATCAAGTTTATAAAGCAGAAAACACCAAACACCGCCACTATCATCATCGCTATCTCCATGCAAACACTGAAATTTCCTCGAGAAGGTGTTCTCTCCTAAGACAACTGGCGAAAGGAAGACGCTTTACGAAATTGGGTGTTTCTCTATTTACGATATCCGTTGAAAAGGCGAAAAGAAAAGGAACTAACCTTCTTCTATGGAAAGCTCCTTCAGTTACGATTTCACATAATATGGATTACACAAGTTTTTCCGGAGTTCATGCATATGCCCAAAAGATATCACATAAGTAAACAGACTCTCCTTCTATTACACTAATAGTGAAATACAATTTTTGAGACTTGTATTTTGTTTGCCCTTGCTGGAAAAGACGGCTCTTCCTTCCATTACATGAATTTACCATTGACTCTCCTTTTTCTGATAGCCCACTTCTTCCTCTCTTCTTCTGCCCGTCCCGCTCCCGTTTCCACTTTTCCCTCTTTATTCCGCTTCTTTTCATTGCTACTTGCGGTCTTCTCCTTCCTCTGGAGCAAATCGGGCGAACAATGCTCCCGCTTTTTCCCGTAATTTACCTTCCCTCCTTATACTCTTTAGTAGCTTTTGGTAGTATCATTTTTTTTCTCTGCTACCAGCCACCATTTTCAATTCCAGTGTTTGCGTTTACTTCTATTAAATGTGTGTCTCTTTTTTAAGGTACATGATCATTCCTCCTGATCTCCAAAGATCCCTCGGAATCTGATTCTTTCCATTTTTTTTGTGTTAGGTCGCGGAGCATGCCTCCCCTCCCTGTGTACTCCCTCCCGCCTTTGTGGAGTGTGTAAGTACTTTCGTGTACTCTACTAGAAAAACAAGTGCTAAAGTCAAAGAGGAATCTACAATGAAATGCTGAAGCTGGCAGGGATTTGAAATTGCCTTATTGTTTTCAAATGTATTGCGTACCAATAAGATCTAGTTAGATAAAGCCGGCCCCAAACTCAAAACAGAAAACTCAGAGAAAATGGATTCTGGGCTGGGAGCAGCAAAGCATACGTGCAAGTGGAACCTTTTAGAGCTATGGAAAGGGCGAAAGAATGTGTTGTGAATGAGAAAGGTTAGCACATTAAAAAAAGCTTTCATGACATGTTTAGTCTTCTATCCGTCTGTTTACTACTTTCTGGATTTTCTCCTCAAAGGGAAATGGAGTGCCACGGTAGAAGTAGGGAACCTCCGAAGAGCTTCTGAATTTATTTCGTATATTTTCAAAACAAGATTATCCCCGCGCCACATTTCTTTCTTTTTTCCTTTCCCCGCCTTTTGTCTCTGTTAGGGGAAATGAACTCTCTCCGCTTATTTTGCAAGACGCTTCACCACCTTCAACTGCGCGACAACAGAAACGTCAGCCTAATAGATGATAATGCATAATTTGTACGGAGTGCACGCCACTCATGACTATTGCGGCAGTTCTGAGTTTTACATTTTTTTTTGTTTTTTGTACAGTTTCGCGACACTGCAAAGTGCACTTGTCGGGAATCCAAAGTACACGAAGTGGTGCAAAAGTCAAGTAGCTAAAAATTATATGTCTTGGGAAGGAACTCGCGAAAAAAGCTCGATGCAAATGAATTCTTCAACGGAAGGGGATTTTCCGTGCGAAATTAAACAATAATTGCATGCTGACACGAAACAAGAGTACATGGCATATTCATTACTACAACGGCGACGAGTGGAAGGAAGCTATCACTTAGGTATACCCTTCCTGGAATGCTTGCATAATATAACGTTGCCAATCCAGGAAACTTCATTCATGAAAGTATTTATGGGAATGACATCCCAAATCTTGCGCAGACTTACTTTCCTTTTGAAGTTATAAGCAGCACTACTGCGAAATTGGCACAGTTCGATGCACACATTTTCCTGAGAGGAATTTGCGGGTGATATTTCCGGGGAAGTTGAAGCAAATAAGTTTCTCGATGAATATGTTCAACCTTGCAAAATAATTGCATTTTAAAAATGGCTCGATTCAGGTGCGAATCTGCATAATAGTTCGGCACAAAAACTTGTATTGTGTAAAAGAGTTATGGAAAAGCCGAAAGCATTTTTGTGGATATCTGTTCGTGCTAAAAATCAGGTCACGTTGACTCTTTGATGTCAATATTTTCAATTGTGATGGATAAATTTTTTGTCCGTGTTTAGCTACACCTGGCGCAAGCTGGCGTGATTGGCTTATTCCCCATTGGCATTTTGTTTTCGTAAGATGATTGGGCTTTAAAGAGATGCAATTCACCAGCAGGTGTGAAATTCGGTGACAAATTTGTGGGTGGCTTTTTGGCGTGCTTCTCTGGCACGGTGTGGCGCCCGCTGAGATGGTATTATGTTTAACAACTACTTTATTATCAGAGGACGAGGGCTGAGGGATTACCAAATTCCTATCTGGCTGAAATTTTGTGGGAAATCCCAGCACTATATGCACTATAAGGAGAATCCCAGTCTCAGCAGAGCAGCCAAAACTCTACTAGTGATGTGTAAAGCGGGCACATAAAGTGTGTAGTGAATAATTAAGGTGCATGATTGAACATTGGGAATGAAACGTAAAGAAGGGAAAAAATTGTCACGTTGACAAATGAGTCTCTCCCCGTGTTCGTTCACCTACTTGAACAACTTATTTTTTGGAAAGAAGGAGCTAGTTTGTAACGGTAGCTGAATTTCTCCAGGGAACTTTGACTGCTTTTTTTTGAAATACTTGCATGAAAGCACAAAAGCTCTAGCTCTTCCCTTCTGCCGTTTTTTTTGCACTAAGGCACACTAGTTAAGTAATCGACAATTCATGGTGAGCTGAGGGCACACGATTCCACGAGAAAAAAAAACATGTTCATGTACTCAACTACCAGTCCTAAGAGTCCGATATTTTCATATGGCAGTGAAAGTGAGATTAGGAGCAGTGGGAAAATGATATAAAAATGTCTGCAGGGGAGATTCATTTATTCATTTCTATATTTGGTATGTGCACAGATGCATGTCAGTGATTCTCTTTGGAGAGCGGTGCGACGGTGCCGTGCTAAAGCTGGAAGGGAGTTTCAAGTAAAAGCAAAAATTCTGTGGTGTATGACAGCCCTTTTCTTCCTTTTTTCATTCTTTGTCACCCAGCGCAAAAAAAAAACTTTTTTTCCTGTAATAACGTGTCCTCCGTACTTACAGTTATATAAAATATAGAAGATGGGACATTTCTGAAATGTTACGAATGTCGTCTTGTGTGCCGCACACAGCAGCACGTTTAAATACTTTTCTTTTGGGTGACCTTATACTGTATGGCCGTCCATGCATTCGCTAATGCATCTACGCGATATTATTGATATTATTTTATTGTCACACACTCTCATAGATTTTTATATTAAAGCTTTGCCTTCATTCCAGCTGATAAAGGAACCCCCGGGAATAGCTGAAACGATTCCGTTATGGACCGCCGGGAACACTGCTGTTTTTACTATGTCCACATTAGTGTAATTTGATGAGGAAGTTGCAATCTTTCTTCTAGCTTTTTATGTTATTCAAAGGCATCAACGTTCGATTTTACTTTATGTCTTGAGCGCCCGCTACAGCTACACCCTGCTAATTCGGAGTAGCTGTAATGACACCAGATTTCAGATATAGGAATCTTTCGTGATGTGATGGGCAGTGAGTGTGAATGTGAATGTGGGATAGTAAAAGCAGCAACTTTTCCGTTGGCAGATTTCCCAATGTTATTGCATTTCATGAGGAAAGCCTTGACCCAGGAATATTCATAGCTGGAAGCGCAACATTTTGTCAGTCAGAGAGCAAAACTTGAATGCAAACTCTGCCAGTACATAACATAGCAATTGCGGAGAATAGCAGTATTATTAAAGTCAATATTTTTCGAGTACTTTAAAAGAATGCAGAAAAAAGTCCTGTAAAGGAATTCACTCAAGGATGTTTACGACAGTGGAAAGTACGTTGCAGCAAGAGTCTCCAATTTTTCCACTGCAGCACTATCAAAGGATTTAGTGGCAGTGGGGAGTGCCGCTAAATTCGAGTTTGTTTCGACAACTTTTTCAGTTCTCCCCGAAAATTTTGCGTACCTATAGTTTTAGCTTTCAATATAACTAATTGTCTTTTTTCGAAAAAAAAAACACAACTGTAGCTTTGGGAGTAATCTTTTAGAGAATTGTTGGAAGTAATCATTGGCCCATTTAAATAATCCTTTTTTGTTCCGCTGCTGCTACAAAGTGTACAGCTTAGCTGAGAGTGGGCTACTTTTATTTCTAAAGAAACGATTTCTGTCAGTTTTCCGTAAAATTTAATTCAAATCCTTGAATACTTATCTTAGTCCTTGAAAATTACCTCTTGCTGATTCCGACGTAATGGGGCGAATTGTTTTGGGGAAAGGTCAACGTCGTATTTTTCAAGGTTTCCTTAAATCATGGGAGAAAAGAACTTTTCTCGGAAATGGGTGCCGACTTAACTCTTTGTATGGCATTTAATTTCCATCACTTTCTAAACTGTCTGCCACAATTTAAGTGAAAATAGAGCCGAGACAAAAGCTGGGGAAATTATTTAACAGCGTTTTAGCATGAAATCACCACGCTTTGTGCAGCGCGCACATACGGAAAGAAAAAAGTAAACCTGAAGCTGGTGTGTTTTTTGTGCGCTAATGCATTTAAAATATTTATTTTTAGGCAGCCCTGCACCCCGAATGAAAAGAAACTCGAGAAAAACTTTTAGCCCTCTATTTTAAACTTAACCTGCCTACAACTTCCGAAAGAAATATGTTGCATTAGCAAAACATATGGTGACAACTGACTTTTCTCCCATTTCATAAAGCATCCTGAAGAGTGAATTGAAAATCGTTGGGAATGCCTCCCACTCTCCCTTTTCTTATGATGTACGCCAGCACTCGCTTTTCCAGAAGAAGTACACGAGCCATACGCTCGCCAATAGAGTGCAACCCTTCCAATACATGAATTTTCCTGAGAAAAGGGAGCCGAAATTTAGCAAATTATTACACTCCTTTTCCCCCTATATTGCGGCACGAGGTATGTACGCCACAAAAAAAATGTGCTTCTTTTTACGACACTAAAAATTGGTTGAAAAAAGGTACGTGCATTTTCGGTATAATGATTCCGCTTACTTATGGGCTCCACATATATAAGTAGAATTCATTGGAGTATTATGGGCCTTGAATTTAACACAAAGCCCTGCAATATTTCAGGCCTGGAAGTAGGGCCACCGATATACTCGCTCCTTCCTACTGACCATCACGGTCACTCTATTTTTTTTTCTTCATTCGTATGCCCATATTTTTCGCTATCCGACTCCTGCATCCTGTGTTTTGCCAACATTACATTTTACTGTGTGTCCATATGTGGGTAGGCGGGAGTGACACAAGGAAAACTTAGCTTAATGGGCTCGCTGGCTGCAGACTACGTGGAAGTGACCAGCAAACAAGGGAAGAAAAAGGAGGAAGATGAAGAGCAGGGAGAGCGAGCGGAATGAAATCATAAGCCATTCGTTTCTCTCCTTACAGTTTAGTTCATATCCTGTCACTGTAAATATGGCAGAGGATTGATCGGTTGCATATTTCATACGAAAAATCCATTCTCTCCTATTCAACTATTTTTCATTTTTCTTTCTCCTCGAGCCAGGCCCTTTCACACATATTTATGTACACACAAGCAGGAATGAGAAAGGGCAGAGAGGAAAATAGCTAGAGAGAAAAGAAAAAAAAAGGCAGAAAGGAACCGATTTTTTTTGTATCTGCAAACTACACAGAGTGCCGTTATAAGTGCGGTAAATGAATGAGCCTAAGAATATGGACGTGACATAAGAAGTTAAGCAATCGGCTTTCTTTTGTCGTCACCAAAGTGTGAACCCTTTCCCAATACAAAAGCCAAATTCATTTTTTTTCTGCTTTCATTCATGTAATGAATTTTTTTTCCTTCACCTCATGGAAATATGAAGAAAAAAAGCCGGTGGAAAGCGCCAGCAAACAAAAAGTATCCTTTTGAAGAAGCTGTTTTAGTGCTTGTTTCGTCACCACAGAATGGAAAAAATAAAGAACAGGCACATGTACAGATAAGCATTGATTCGTCCTTCCTTTACTCCCTCGTACAATTTCACCGACAATGGCAGTTCAGGAAGGACAACTGTAATTTCAGCTTCCTTTCCGTCCTTGTTTATGATATGTAAGAAGTACGGCTATAATAATGATCTACTACTTTCTCTCGTGCGAGGAGAGCTACTATAGTTTTTTAAAAGCGAAATTCTCGCTGCTGATGGCGTTGGCGGTGGTGGTGATGGTGAGAAGGAAGCAGTAAAAAAAGAGTATTTTAATATGTACGTATGTGATGCATGTATGCATGCGGGGGCATGACAGGACTCAACGAGAAGTAGAAATAAAATGAATTCCGTACTTTGTTTACTAAAAATGTGTCACAATCCATCATATAAAATTTTCTTGTGAGTAAGGAAAGGAGGGGAAAATTGCATTTTCCCCCTATTTTTGTAATGTATGGGCTAGCCCGAGCCAACTTTTTATTAGGTGATTTTCTGCTTTTTAAAGCGTGTAAAATGGTACAGAAATAATAGGGGTATGTCGTTTATGACTCTTAAAATTGTAGCCTGGCACGAATGATAGAACGTAAATATACATGATGGAAAGATGCACTTTTCACCATTTTTCATGTACTCCCTCTCCGCTTTCTCCAGATGTGCGCCCCTATATATGAAGGGAAGAAAAATGTTGAGTTTTTAGAACAATTTTTTTTATAAAAAATTTACACTACGCGCTTTGTTGTGACACGCACCACCAATTAAAGCTTGCTGATCCAGTAGAGCTGCAATTAATTTTTTTAACTTGTTTGTGCTCAAAATAATTTTTAATCTTGTCAAGAGCATTCATTCTTTTGTTTTGACAGAAAACATTGCTACTTTGTGAGTTTGTGAGTGTACTTTAAATGCCTCTAATTAGCTGCTTGTTGAGTTGGTTCGAGATATTAATCTGCTATTATCGTGCTCCCTTTCCAAGAAAAAAAACTGAAATTATTCAAAGTGTACTTAAAAATCATAAGATCGGCATTTTTTAAGTAGAGCTTTAAACATATGATGTGAGTTATTTCAGCTCGTCATTTATGCCCAACTTTGCTGACTTTTTCACTTTTAATGTTTTATTCGAGAGACAACTTTAGTAACGTAAGCTGCCTTTTCATCCTAAACTTTGTGCCTAAAAGTAGAAATGAACTTTTTAATGAGTTGACATGAAAGATTTAACGTTGAAACAAGTACTATAACCAATAACGGGACGAGATTAAATTGAGAATATTGAGCAAACTACACATAGCTTAATGTCCTGACAAAGTATCAGCACCGTCAACTGAAATAAGTAGTGTTAGTAAAGATAAAGGTTACCAAAACTTTTTTTCGGTGATGCTTACACAAGAAAAAGTTTTCCGTTTATGTAAATAATCACAAAAATTGGGTAACATGCCCATTTCTACTTTCACTACTTTCACTACTTTCTTTGTTTCATATTTCTGCGTAAAAAAAGCAGTTTTTTTTTCGGTGCGGGGCCGACTACGAAGGGGAAAGTAGTGAGTAGTGAGCTATATATAGTAACTTCCAGAGGAGATTCGGAGTTTTCTTCTCTGGGACTGGGAAAACTGGGAAAACGGAGAAAGAGAGTGCAAAAACAATGGGCGTATGCAAAGTTCAAAGATAAGAGGAGTAGACGTTCATTTATGCATGGGAGGGAGAAAGTAGGAGAGGTGATAGGAAATCACATTATTTATTGAGGTGCATATGGATTCTTCTTATATAATGGGCTTAAGGCTCCTCCATCACCCTCTCGGTACATTCGGAGGAGACGTGTCTTCTCCCCTGACTCAATGAACCATACTGTTTTTAAACGAAGTAAATATTGGCTCCTTGCCTTGACTCTTTTTCCTTTCACTTTCATACGGATCATATTTTGGTACTATAAATAGGGGAGCCCTTTTCTTTCACTCCGTCCACAAATATTTTGGGAAACGCTATTGTAAAGGAGAAGATATTATTCATAGTGCAGAAAATTCCATGCGGGCGATATGACAAGGTGGAGGGAGAGTGGAGAAGTAAAAAGTGGTTGAAGAGAAGTGAATTAGTCACAGCATATTGCACCCAATTTAATCCGACCTTTCCCCAAAGTTGGATGAGTCTACCTTGAGCAGACTCGCAAAACTGCAAACATTTTCCCTAATATGATAGAATGTGGAATTAAGTGAGCGTATCTTTCCGTACGCAGCGGAGGCATGCATAGAATTACTTTCCGTTCTCAAATGAGGACTTGAACCATCGCCATCATCATCGAGTATTCATGGGAGAGAGGGAAGTTGTAGAGTTGGTATCTAGCAAAAAAAATCTCCTAGTTGCAGAAGGTGAACCATTAGTAATAATGATAGAGGTGGTTGTTGTTGTGATAGTCGTGGTGGCAGCGGTGGATGGAAAAAGGGGCTGATGGAAAAGTTTTTCCTGGGACTCTCTCCATCATTATGATTACAACGCACATGAGCATTTACAACGGCAACTATAAACAATTTTGGATTGTTCCCGAAAAATTTTTTTATCCTATAAACTGCACTCCTCTTTCCAGTAATTTCCTTGTTCAAACTAAATTAACTCAATTTGCGAGTACATGTCGCTACAATAGTACTCTGCTGAAAGCTTTTAAGGCACACTGGGCAGAGCTTGCTGATAGCTTGGAATGGAAATGAATGCCTGCTGGAGCTTGTAGAACTACTCTAATTTTACTTAATTCTATTCCACATTGCGTTCTCCTTTTTATGTAAATGTCCTCTCACAAGAATAAAAAAATGGCAGCTGTAAGCACAGAGAAAGAGGGAGTGGGGAGCTGGTTGTGCCTTCGTAATTATCATTTTATTTTCATTAACCCTCGTAACAATAGATTTTCAAATATTTAAATTTTGACTTTTTTCCGCGCAATATCACAGGTCGACTCTCTTGCCTCTCCCTAAATAAGTAATGTTTCAGATTTTGAGATAAGGGATTGATTTTTTTTAATTTCCAAACGCTCCTTTTCTCTGAGTGTCATAAAATTAATTCAAATTCAAAAGTAGGTAATGAGTATAATCATGCCAACAATGCGAATAACAATAGTTGCGGTAGTCGCTAGTCGTCGAAAATGAGAGAAAGTAAACTTTCTGTGTAACCGGAAGTCGTGAGCTAAGTTGGGCGACTCTGTTTGGAAGCATAGTATCAAAAGGAGACAATCCACCAAACAAAATCGTTTAGCTCAACTTCTGGGTGGAACTCAGCACCATAAAACTTAAAGAGGAAAGACCAAAAAATGTAAACTGCACAAAGACGAAATTTTTTTTTCTCTAGGTACGGCCTGGAAGTTTACCCAACAGAGATAACAGTTTAACGAAAAACGAATAGTTTATGAAAGCAAGCCATTCATAGCCAGCAAAAAAAAAGCAGTGTGCATATATTTACATAGAGAAAGTAGGATTTTTTTTTCCTTTTTTAAAAAAAAAGAAAAATGTCCCTAGTGGTGGTAAAAAAAAAAGAAAAATGTCCCTAGTGGTGGCGGTGGTGGAGCGTGGTGGCAGAAACTCGTTTAAATGGCTGAAATCACTTAGTATTCCTTTGTTCTTTTTTTTGTTTCATTCCCTTAAAAAGTTATAAGCTAATTGATCTGATCTAATACATATACATGATGGAACTACTTTATAAAAAGCAAGTCATAAAAACATCATTTACTTTTCTGCATTTTTGGTTTTCCTACATTTATTTTATCGCTCAACTTTCACTCGACTTTCCTGAACTTGAAAGACAATCAAAAGGAAAAACTTGTACTTTCCTTCCATTCCTACTACTGCCATTACGTTTGCTTACAACTGTGTAATAATGTAGGTCGCTCTCCCGATCCCACCCTGTCTGTCGTCTGCTCGAAAGGAAAAAAAATACGAAAAAACGAAGAACGAAAAAAAAAACTTTGAGGAAGCTCTCAAACTCAGTTCTAAGCTACAGTAGTCCCCGCTCTTAAAGCTGTATTGTCACAACGTCCATTAGTAACTTTATTATGTAAAGACTTTTTTTGTCCTCTACCCATATACGGCTCAGCCTCGACCTGATCAGAGTGGCTCGAGTTGCCCCAGAGCGAGTCGTGGCCGTGTATTCCAAGGAGAAGCAGTTTTGATGGGTGAGTGAGCACGTCAAGTCATGATATGACCCAGTGGATGTCAGAAAAGGCTCTTTACCGAAATGAACTATACTATAAAAAGCTAATAACAGATAAACTCACCTGTTTGAGGATAAGCCATTTGGCAGAAGAGCAACAAGATCCAAAGGAGAAGTGACCAGCTGAAGCAGTTGTGAGAGTGGGTAGACATCGCTGCCAACATCTTTTTTTTTCGGTTTAATAAAATAAACTAAACTAAAATAAAAATGTTTCTTCTTCTTCCTTCGAAATTTATATTCGGAGTGTGGAAGTGAGTGAAGGAGATTTTTAGAGCGCTTTTTCAGTATAACTTTAGTTCAAGTTTATATACAAGTTTCTGTTGCTGTATGAGAACTAGAGCACAGAAACGGTTTCAAGATTTTTTTGGCGCACTTTCATTCACGGAGGATGACACAGTAGAACTGGATCAATGAAATTGATGAAACGTTTTACGCAAAAAGTATTTTTAATGCTTGGAAATAAAGTTTTGAGTCCTTTGAATCTGATTGTAAGTGTACCTATTTGTTTCACTGGAAGGGAAAGGAGAAAAAAATTAATTGGAGAAGGAGCAATATACTGTGTGGCGTGGAAGTTTTACCTGGTTTTTATGTCACTGAGAAAACGTTTGCGTTTTTTTGGATAGCATATCATGAACCGCAGTAAATACGCTTAGACTGTCACACTCGAACAAATCCAAGTGGAAAAGACGGTAAAGTGAGCGTCCGTCAGTTGTACATTTCTTATGTGGGCAAATCCGGATAAAAACGCTGATTTAGCACATGCTCGCTTAAATCTCTAGAGTTCGTAAGAAGATCAGAATCCCTCTATTTATAGAATGGCTTCAGGAAGAGGATAACATCCATGAGGACTGGTCCTTTCTTGGGCCTCTGTTTGCTAGCGATTTGCGGTCAGCATAAATTGAATTGTGCGATTTTCGAAAAACATTGTCACTTTTTCCGGAGATTATCGTTTGATATTTATTGGGGATTTTGGAGTTCAGTTGGGTTCATACACCATCAGGAAATTGCTCTTGCTTTGAAAAGTCCACTCGCCGACAGGTATTCAAAACAATAAAGTCGAACTTCCAACTTTACACTTACTCATGTTCTTTTGCAGTTTTCTAGTTTTGTAGTTTTGTTGAGAAATGCGTTGGATAAATTTATATATTTTTGCGGAAAGTTTTATTTTTAAACTGGGGATACTTATCGTTTACGCTGACCCTGACAAACTTGCCTGTCCTTCTACTCTCTTCGACGGATGAAAATGTTGAGCGTTGTGTTCTCTGTATTTTTTATTTATCCGGCCTCAGAAAAGTTTCGAGGTTGTTGTTATGTTGGTGTTTTGCTAAATAGTCGATTAAAACAAAATGTTTGTGTTAGAGTATGATTTTAGTGTGAGTTGAAATAGTTTGGTTTTATAGCGAGTGGCTTGGAAGGTTGAGGAAAGAGGAAGAAAAATGCTGGCTTTTTTTGGAACAGAACTATTTTTGGGGGTTGAAAAGGGTTTTTTCTTAAGTGGCTGAATGTACTTTTCTTAGAGAAATTCGAATGCTCCGATATGAAAACAAAAGTATCTGGCTATCATTTGACGACATGTATCACACACGAGCTGAGAGGAGCAGATAGACATTGGAAAGTGCTGGCTAACTAGGTTAACGGAATGAACTCTGGTGAGTAACTGAGAGCAGGAGTTTGGAGCAAAGTGGGGAAAAGTACAATCAGTTATAGTGGTCTGCTCGTGGTATAAGTAGTAAATAGTGGCTGGGATGGGCGCCGTCGCATTTTCACATGATATGTTAGCTTGGCTGCCTCCATGCATGCTTACCTCCGTGACTGCTTTTCCTTTGTTCAAGTGAACATGAGTAGCGAGAGTGGATGGATGGTGTAACGTTCTTTCCACTCTTTTATCCAGCTACATAGAACAGTGTTGACTTCGCCAGACCAGTAAAGACGGGGCAACAATGCAATGAAACGTTCTCTTGTAGGGGGAATACGCTGCTGCTGAGGAGAAAGCTGTGTGTGTGGGTGCGCTGCTGGCTCACTCACTTTCACTCCTTCGCTCGCACACTCAACCACTTTCACTCGCTGAACTAGTGTTTAGCTGTGGCATAACCACGGCTCTTGCTCCTGTAGCGGGTTTGAATCTTTGAGTTAACCAGTTCCTTCCTTTTTTTGGCCTGCCCTCGTTCAACCAAGAGGATATACGAGTGGACATATACAAATATATTGTATTTTTGGGAGAGAGAGTGTGAGGCTAATACTAGTAACTAAAAACGGAGGACAAAAAGTAGACAGGAAGATAGCAGCAGCCTCTCTGTCTTTACCCTTTACCTTTTTATCGAAGCCTCTCGATCAAAGAAATCCCTTATTTTTTCCACTTTCTTGTGTTATGTAGCTGGTGCCTTGTACGCCTATGTACACCTTTGATGAATTGAAGGGAAGCAGATTCCAATAAAAAAAATGTGTGTCGTGTCAGTACACAATGTATCAATGCATGTAAAATAAGGCATTACGCTGAGATAAAAACAACAGCCAAAGAGAGAGAGAGGGGGAGAAAGTTACAGGAAGGGTAGCGCTGCAAAAAAAAAAGAAAACCTTTTTCGAACAAAAATCAAAAATCGGCCTGAATTTCCTGACGTGTAAAAATGTCTTTCAATCAAATAAGTAAAAGAGCCACTCCAGGAACTACAAGCTCAGTTGGCAGAGAGTTTTGAGAGAGTTTTGTGGATGGTTATCCACCAAGTTTTAATCCTATGCATTCTTCATGTGATGAATGTAACGGTTGAATGAGTGAAATGAAATTGTGTTAGAAGGCGGATTACTGAGCCGTGAATTTAGAGGCCAGGGTGCCAGCATCAATTGCCTCGAGAGAAAGAAATAAAAATGCAGTATCGAGTCGAGCTAAACACATTTCCATTACGGGGAATGGAGAGCTTCCAGAAGGAGAGAAAGTAGCTCATGTTCCTTGGAATTTTAATCTGAATAAAAGGCTCTCTTCATAAAATATAGATTGTCTTCCGATAGCCGTCCAATCTTGTTTTGGATTTGGTATTTGATTGTGAAGCTGATCAAGTGCGCCGTAAAATGCACTCATCCCGAAAGGAGAATGCATATAGAAGTCGTAAAAGGATTTGGCATGTGGCATTAATCAAATTAAAGGTAGGGCTGCCCTTGGGATTTATTACGACAATTAAAAAGGTACACAAAATCTTCATCTATAAGTAGGTCACTCTAATTTTTCTTTCTAAAAATTCTCTTTAGTAATAATACAGGGATCTCAAGGAGGAAGCAGTAATAGGCTGGCTTTTATGG
The DNA here is from genome assembly GCA_027744115.1 of Acrocyrtus sp. NNG-2020. NCBI lineage: Eukaryota > Metazoa > Arthropoda > Collembola > Entomobryomorpha > Entomobryidae > Acrocyrtus > Acrocyrtus sp. NNG-2020. Next base: position 17,634 of record JAHZND010004950.1, on the reverse strand, counting down.
CTTCGTATGCAACTTAGCATGAGAAGAAAGATGACCGGCAATAAGTTGACTTTCGGAAGAGAGCAAATCCGGAAAAGTCTCTGGCGCAAATTGAAAAGCAAGTGGCAATAAACGAGCTAACAAACTTTCCCTTTTCTTTCAATATCTAGAGGGGAAAATGAAAGTTTGATGTGGACTAAGTTACACACCATAAGTTAGAAAAGGCAGTTTCTCTGTGAGCAAAACCGTGTAACAGAGAATGAATGAGAACATGCGTGCACTTTTTTACTATTTACTTTGGAAACTGAAAAAATAGTAAAAAGGTGGCTTTTGATTGCCCTAGTTGCACTTCACTGCAGATACTAGAATTTTATAAATGTCTTCCGTCGGAAGAAATCTAAAATGGAAGTGAAATGGATGCCTGGCTCTGAATTGACTTGACTGCATTTATGCTACACTTGTTCCTTCTTTCCTTAGTTTAGCATTTTCCTTCTGGTGGAGTTTCTGACTTTGACTGTGGGAAATAGTGGCAGAGCCAGAGCCAGAGCCAGCCTTTTTTTTCTGTTGCGAGTAAAAAGCATCTATAAAAGTACGTGCTGTACTTATAGCAGACACTTTTGATTTTTACACACATACTTTCTCACAGCTCACAGATTTATTGTTACTCATTTAGTCACAGCAAATAAATGCAATATCCAGTAATAGAAAGCTGAGCGAAGGAGCCGCGCTTTCGAGAAAAAGCAGCGCCCACATGAAATTCCTGCTACCTACATGCATGCAACCCTTTTCAGCTTTCGGCCTCCTCTACAATTTTCTTTCACTCTAGCATCAACAAAACATTTTAACCATTTGTCTCCGAATCTCCTTCACATTCCTAAAAATAAACTCTGTACTTTCCTATTTTCCCGATTTCCTTTCCTTTCCTGACGTTTTCCTCATTCTCTCCTTATTTTGCGCTCCGCTTTTGCAACAAAAATAGAAGCCATGAAATTCGCGTACAACCGCCAAAAAATATGTGCAGCACCCCTTTTGCCATGTATTTCTCTTTTTTTTTCTCTCTCTCTCTGGTTGGAACTGCTTGAGAACTCTCAGCAGTGGGCTGTTAATTTGGCAAGTGAACCAAAACACAGCGAGAGCGCTAAACGACTGAGCGATCAAAAAATAAGTTGTCTGAGCAGACTTTCACTTTCCAGGGTGTCTAGACATTTGCAGCTCTTACGGATCTACAGATATTTAAGCCAGTCAACATTTTCCAGTGGGTCATCATCATGTGCCGTCCAACAACCAATGACTTAAAAGCCAACATTCCATATTATTTTATATAATATTTTTATTGCCGGAGTAATTCACTTGCCAGTGATAGCGGGAGAGAGAAAGAGCGCGCACAATTTGTCCGATATCTTCCCCTTGATTCATACACGCGATAAATATCATTTTCTTGTCTGAAAATAATGTGTACCCTTAAATTTTACTTGTTTCTCATAACATTCCTGTAAAGTGATTTCCGCCATTCTCAGACTATTCCCCAGTTTAATGACTTTCACTACTGTTGAGAAGTGTATCCACTACTCCTACTTGTAACCATACTAGCCCCGACACTCCCACATTTTTCCCAATGCCCTTTTCACTCCGCTAGTTAGGTGGACTCACATTCCAAAAAAATATTCTCGAAAATAATGTAAATAATTAATAAATCTATCAAAAATGCACTTTCCTTGATTTAGACTTGATTCAGAAAGAATTTATGGGAACTAGATTTGGCGACGTCTATCATCTACAGGGCTCCCAGGATACGCCTCAAAACCAGCCTTAAGGAAGTGTCGGGACGTCCGCTATCTATTCTCTCTACTATTTCCCAGTAGTGGCATCAATCAGTCCACTTGAGATCCTGACCACTCACGCATGTACAATGAAAAAGGAGACCACTTATGTCTCAAGCTGCATAGATATGGGCTACACGGAATTTTGGTAGGAAGAGCACATTCCTCACTGTAGTTCTGGTCGATTAAGCGTTTCCTCGCACTACCATAAAATGGCTTTCCCCGAATCCTCCATGTCTACCTTCCAGAAATCGCTCTAAAGAGTAAAGAGCACTTTTCTTGCTAAATGATCAATGCTTTTGCTATAGACGTATTGGCATGGCGAATACTTTTTTTTTGCATTTATTACATTCTCATTACTGCCAAACTGTAACTTTAATTGCAGACTGTGCTAAAAAAAATTATTCTACAGCTATCGCATAAGCTGTGACAGGAAGGAAAATACTGCAGGAAATTGGAGCAACTGCAAGCATCCCTTTTCCCTAGAGTTTTCTTTTTCAAAAGAAAACAATTGATGTCAGTATAACTCCATTTATTTCCGTATTGTCAGTATATTTCCTCTTCAGAAAAAAAGTGTAAATGGATGTCTTGTCTTCATAAATATGCATGGCATTGACTTCATGTAAATCTATTTGCATGTCTTTCACAGCGGATTAGATTAGCAGGATGTTTCCTTGAAAGACGGAAAGGCTCTTGTTTGGGGAAAAGTCTATCACTATGCGAGAAAGCAGAAATCCCGTTTTCTGTGTCCTTCAGCGCAGCATGAAATATATTCGTAGTTTAGTCCTCCGCTGGCGGCTGACAAAAGTCGAAGAGATGCACCATATAAGAATTAAATTGGAGTCGATATCTGGCGAATTGATGAATGAATGGAATCCACTCGCAAACTCCAACTAAAACGAGGGAGGAGGAGCAGGGCACTGGAGACAAAAAAAAAGATATGTAAAAGATACAAAAGCAACAAATATCCTCCTTATTCTATCATAATTACTGCATTCTTGTAACAAATGTTTACAATTCCCTTTATTTTATAGGATATGAAATTTATGAGCTGACAAATCATATTTAAGTCGGAGTTCAGTCGAACAAAGCAATACAGTAGATGGGAATCTGAGAGAGTTTTGCGCTGCAGACAGCTTTTATGGAGAAGGGAAACAGTATCGGAGGGAAAACATCCTTCCTCCCTTCATTTGCTTTACTACCGTCGATAATAAGTTATATAGGCAATTGTTTAGTGCAATAAACTGCGCTCTAGGATCCGACTCTCGCGAATATGGTAAAAAGGACATTGGCACAATTTTTGCAATGTCTATCGTTATTCTTGGCAGCGATTTTCCAACTTTATTATTGTTATTGCTTTAAAAGAATGGATTTAGGGGAGCGCTAGAGCGCCAAACAACGGAGTATTATTAAGGCATCTACGCATAGTCCTTTTTATACGCAATATACCTTCCTCCCGGAGAGCCATCCTTTTTAGTAGTGAGTGAAAATTTTTGCAAAAAAAAAATTATCCATAATGTCTTTGAGGAACAAGCACTTTTAACTTTTCAGAAGAAAAGATACAGTATTTTTATGAAATGTCATTTGATACATTTGTGTGCCTGTTAGAAAACAAAAGATCTCCATTCCCATAAAAAGAAATAAAAAGGAATAAAGTTCAGTTGGTGACAACTCACGGAACAGAAGCGTAGAGTCGCCCATTTAGCGCTGAACACTTGTATGAATGTAGTGAAATTCATCTCCGCGGTATGTCCTTATAACTCGTGAGCAGTTTTGTTTTGAAGGGGAACAGCCAATCCAAAATCCAAACAGACTTTGCCGCTCCTTCTTATTTCTGGCTGGATAAAGTAAACAAGTTTTCTTTGTGGAGCATTATAAAAACCGACTCTCAAACTGTACGAAATGCTTTATCTATTTACGTAATCTGCTGTACATGTACGTGGGAAAACTGTGAGCGGTCTTTTACTTTCACTCTTCCCAGCATGTGTCGCCGACAGAGACGATAAACTGTCCATGTTTTAGCAATCTCGTGATCTACACTAATGGCACAACGCCGAGTATATACATGGAGCAAGTTGATGGCTGGGAAAAGGGAAAATTAGACGCAGTTTACAATCACTCTATACACCACTGCAAAAAAAATTAATTTGCAGTGTGCATGGCACAGTTAGCACGTACATGTACTATTCATTTAATTCGTTTCGCTTTATTTTCTGATTTTAAAAAGAAACGCGCCCTCATGAAATGGAACTCTGCTCGATGCTCTGGCAGATTGCGAACTCCAACTGGAACTCCAACTGGATCAACGACCAAAAAAAGGATACTAGGATATACCTATTGTTTGGAGGTATAGTAGGACTTTTTTTTTAAAGCAGCGGGAGTGTATGGCAGGGAGTCAGCAGCACGTAGAAAGCCTGTAGGAAGGCTGAACCGACTTTGGCAAACTTTATTTTTTGATAGGTTGGTTCCCAAAATGTCAAACTGTTGGTAATGCGGAAAGACAGAGGAAGTTAAGAAACTGTTAACATAATCAAACCGAAAATGGAAACAGCAATAAATCAGGTAATGCTGTTTGCCAAAAAAAGCAAACTGATTCTCAACTTTTGATGTGGATTAACTGAAAGTGATAGGAAAAGTTCGAAAATGGAAGGCATGTTAAAGGCAAGTTGGTATGCCTGGGGAAGTAGAGAAAGCAGAGAAATTATTAAGTAGATTTTTTTTTGAATGTGAGAGGTTCTACCTGTTTCTGCTAGAAGAAGAGGACTATTTTTTTAAAAAAAAGTGGAAAGAATAATTATTTAATGTGTAGTGCCAACTTCACTTGCAAGGGAAAATAGATTTTCATTATTTTTTTTAAATTTTTTTAATAAACTAATTACGTGCCTAATCTTCCGTGGAGGAGCTGCTCCTCCACTCTCCAAACTAGTACAGTTCTGTCAGCTGAGGGTGATACCCGTAAAGTCCGACGACAATATTTAGTGCCAGAAAATCTCTCATCGTGCCGCGCATTCGTCGTCTGACTGCTCAAGTATCTCAGCCGTCTTTTAAGGAATATTTATTGAAGAGGTGTCGTAATGCATGCTAATGTGGCAGCTCAGACTCTCCGAAAACTCCAATCGAGCACATCCAATTTATTTTTTATCCTTCTCATCATCACTAACATATTATCAGAATAGCAATAAACTGCACCTAGAGAGAAAAAGGGACGAAAAGCGGAAAAGGGTCTTCCCTCCACAAGTACGTGAATTTTGTGACCTTTGCCGACGTAGTGAGCAATTTCTTTCAGCTCTCTATCATAGTCATCCTTAACCCATTACTGTACTACTTTATGACCATAAAACGTTAGAGTGAGTGAAATACATGCACCATAAAATGCATGCTTGCAGTGTACACACATACTTAAAGGCTTGTAACTAGGACTACATGCATGCATAGTTAAATAGCCACCTAAGTGAAATGGAAAGCATGCGCTCCGTGTAGTAGTACCCCTTTTCATCGTCCGCCAGACATTTATCACATTTAGAAGGCTTGAATGTTTTGGGCTGACGGCACCTATCGCCCTTATCTGTTCTGTTCTGTTCACTTACCACTTTTCCCACACTACTCTACTTCCTCCGTGCTCGCTCGGTAATGAGCGATGGCTTCCCAGATAATGTCTACGATCAAATGGCTATTATGATAGAAACAAATTAAGTCTGGAACCTAAGTTCACCACTTTCACAACTCTTTTAATGGGTTTATCACGGATTCCCTTGCAAGAAAATTGATCACTTACGTACTTTGTACTTGAAAAACAAAAAAAAATAGTTGAAGTGGCGGCTCCCACCAACTTTTTAAATATACGTGAGTCCTTGACTCAGCCATAAGTTTAACCTCAATCTTCCAAGTAAGTTATTACTAAAAAAAAGTAATATCATCTCATTCCTTATCAGATTCTTTTGTTAGTCTGTTGTTGGAGACGCGTGAAGATTCCATTACGTAAATCGAATCAATACTTTTGATGGACCCGTACTGGGCACACTTTTCATGGAGTCGTACTGCTCACATTATTTGAATCTTTGAATATTCACTGGAACAGTTATACAAGCATACAAGCGCAGCTTTCTTTCCTTTACTTTCCAAAAAAGTCCAGAATTATGTCAAAGCGATTACTAGTTGGCATGTGCTTTCAGCTGAACTCAGCCTCAGTAAATAAAAATTGTCTGGGAAGAAGGTAAGCGCCACACAGAGCATATTTTAATGTAACCACTCTCCTATTAGGTTTGCACAAATAGGAGCCCGACTCTTTTTTTTGCAAAGTAGCTGATCATACTTATCCGCCCTCTCCCTATCTAAAAAAAAGTAGGGAAATAGTGTGCAAAAATAGTACTATAAATATTAAGTGACTTTGAAAGTGTCGGTAAGTTTCCAGATAAATAACACAATTTGTAAGGACTGTGAATATCGGGCAGTGGGAGGAGGAAGATTAAGGTATGATTTCTTTCCTCTGAGGAGAATTTAATAGGGGGAAAATGTATGTAGGTGAGTGGGGACGGTTGGTTGTATAGCATGTTGCACGTGTTATACGAGGAAGCATCCCACGACGTACACAGTTCAATATATATGGCTTCCTGCTCCGCTTAGCTCACCTCCTTTGTGTAGCTGGCAAAAAGTAAATCAAATTCAGCCCTTTAAATCTCTGCTCTTGGCACTCTCCATGAATTTTATGGCTGGCTTAACTTTCTTTAACGACAGGGAAGCATTTGGTTTAGTTTTTCAACTGTGAAAATACCAAAGGATGCAAATATGTACATTTCTTTCGGCAACTCTGCAGCTTTTCTGTTTATTTAAAGACGGCCCAAGGATATTTCTATGAAAGTTGATGACAGAGGGACTTCTTGCATAATTTTCCAAGGTAATTTCATTCCCTTTCTGGAGCGCCTCACTTCATAACCGAGGAAAGTGCAAATAAGCCGTGCACTTTTCATTTCAGCCGCCTAACCTGGAAAGCGGCTGTGTGCCTACTAATAGTAGACCTCCTACGTGGAACCGCGTTTCCCATATCGCAAAATGAAGTGCGGCTGGAATGCCGACTACGTGCGGCTATTAATAGCTAAGGAAATGCGCTCACATGCGTACCAAGTTCCCATCCTTACTCCATCAAATTCCAACTCTAAATGGCATGTGGCGTTTATAAAACCACCTTTCACATAATATTATAATTAGCACACGATGAGAGCATGCCGTGGGAACCACGAACCGCCACTGCAAAATAATGCAAAAGCCTTGAAATTTTCGTGTTGCCGACTGAAGCTGATTGTTATGTAGTTTGGAGAAAAGAAATCGCAATATTTTGCAAAGGACACGTTTCCCAGCACAGGAAGAAAGTTTTTTTTGGGGTAAACAGTTGTGTATAGGGAAATGTGTCTATTGTGTCTGGACTGGTGAGGAATGGCGTTGCTTTTTTAGTACAGTCGTAGCGGGAAAGAGTTACGTTGCCTTATGCAGCAGAATTGCAGTAATCTAGTTCCTTTGCTTTTGCTCATTGACAGATAAAAAGCGCAAAGAGAAAAGGTAGTGGTAGGCATTCTGTTTTCACATGAATGCCTACGATAAAGGGGAAAATAAGGAAAGAGAGAAAGCCAATATATTAGCCAGCTCCAGCCAGAATTATGGGGGGCGAGGATGCATGACTGGACGCATGCATGCTTGCTCTTTCTTATCATCTCGAAAAAAAAAGTTCTTTCCGTTGGAAGAAAGTTATTGGATCCCGTAGCGGTGGTATGGGCATTCGCATGGTTTTCCTTCTTTGCTTTATTGCTTGGCACATTTTCCGTAATATTGTCTAACACGTTGTGATATTACTGGAGGCACTGATAATAGTAAAGATGATGACCAGAACGCACCTGGCACAATTTTTTTTTCAACAATTCCTCTTGGTCGTTTAGCTTTGAATGTAGTTAGTGTCGGTTTCCCGATTTCTCCTACAATTACTGATGCCTGAAAACTCATCACGTAAGATGGGAACAATCACGAGTGGGGCACGTACCTCAAACTCTATTGTGTGAGTGATTGTGTATGTGGGGAAAAAGTTTTTTTTTATTTGTCCTGCCAATTCGCTTCTCTAGAAGTTGAGTGGTGGTAACCAGGAAGCCAAACGAACGAGGCAGCAGCACCCCTTTTCTCCTTTTAGCGTTGTCCGTCACAGCCGGCGCTAAAGAGCAATAATGTGACTTTTTGGACTCGGATTGACTTCTGTTCCGTGTGGAAAGCTGAAAGCTGCTTGTGCTGCTGATTTCTGTTTTGATTTGGACTCTGACAGAACAGGTATTTATTGCCAAGAGACGAAAGTACCTCATTTCAAAACTTTCAATGCGGTATCTCCTCCTGCTATTAGACACTTGTCGACAGAAGGCATCCACTACTCGGTATCAAAAATTGATAATGGAAGGTTTGGAAGAAAAGGAGGATGACGTACTTCCCCACTTCCACCATCAAGATACGTATCTCATGAGAAATTATCAAGATTGTCAATATTTGCCCTTGTGCTAACGAGCAATATTCACCAGTGTGACAATTGCCAGTGGCCAAACTTCTCCAGTCCTCGCCTATCTATCAACTAGCCCACCTCTTGTACTACCGCACTCACTCCACTCTGAGGCGCACTATAAACTTTTTATTTCATTAGAAATTTTATTTCATTCGCCTCTGGAAAGACACCAAAAACGAGCGCTCACCGCTCTGTTTCGCCTCCCTTTGTTTATGTCTCTCACCAAAACTTTCCTTTCAAACTCGTGATATGATTTTGCACGTTCACCCAGAACTATGCCAACTTTAAATAATGAATCCATAAATATGCTCCCCATACAGTTCCAAGTTAAATTTAGATTCCTATTTATAAGTACAACTAAAATGAACTAAATGAAGTTTGTGGGGTGATCTCCGCAGCTACAAACACACGGCAAAAATTATTGTTATCCATATTGCAATAAATCATGAAAAAAGAAATTCAAAAGAACTAACAGTTTTTCTTCATTGGAGAGCAATATGCACGGAGGGCGTTTATTGCTCCCGAAAGCATTGTCTTGGAGTGTCAGTGCATGCTGCAGCAAGGCGAAAAAATATTTGTGGACATTGTTCTAAAATAAAAGTGCGAAAGGCTGTGCTCACTCACAAATGTGAGCGGAAATTTAGCGGTGAGCGCACAATCACCCTTACACCATCTTCGACCTACTTTATAGTTTTTTGTGTTCACATTTATTTCCACTCATTTCTCACTTTTTTCCGCAGAGGTATGCACACATGCTCCGCACTAACTTGGCTCAACTTTTCCTTCCGAAAAAAGGGGAGGAAAGTGATGTTGATCTGATTCTGTTTGTAAGTCAGTACAAGAGACTCGACTCAATTGTGAGTGGGAAAAGGAGGTGAAGTGAATAACTGCACAGATCTCTATATATTCCGATCATATATGCACGTGATAGAAACAAAGAATGAGGATAGCACAACAAAAGTCAATATTTTTACATAATGCAAGAAGACAAGATATATGGGGAAGGAAAAATAGTTATTACAGGGAAGGGGAAAAAGGTTTTTTTTACCAAAACCAAAAAAAAAACAAAAAAATCTTTGTATGCACTTTCTAACTCACTAACTTTTATTGAGGACGGTGTGACGGGAGTGTTACGGTCATTTGATTTTCCTGACAACATGAAGTTATTCGATTTTCTTGTTTGTATGGAATGATCAGGTGCGGAGGGTATTCAGAGAGATTTTCCTTTCACCGTACTTTCCCCTTTTTCCCTCCCTCTCGCCCCTTCACTAAACGAAACAGGATATCTGATCTTGCTTACATGCGTGTGTACTCCTCTCCAAAATATTAATATAATTTTCCAGCAGATAATATATATTTTTTTTGGAAGGAGAGCATATATGTGCTTCACAACATTTCCTATTTTAACCCTGGAATTGAGTCAGTCGGCGGTACCTTTTATATTTTCATTGTGAAGATTTTTTCCCTTTCCTACTTATTATCACGTGCTCTCCTCCACTCCCCTTATTTAGAATTCCAGTCATGGATTTTTCTCGCTCCAGCAAACTTTTTTTCGTTTGCCACAGCTTACGCCATCACCATATTTTTATGCTAGTTTTCTCGACTTTTTTGCATTCACTAAACAGAATAACCATATGCAGCATGTAGATCTCGTGTGAATTCTTGACATATCATTACCATCGGCGCAACACTAAAAGGGAGAACCTCCTTGTAATATTTTTCCAAGTACCGTATTTTTCTTAAGTGCGCTCCGCCACCGACGACGAATAAGAAACAGTATCAAATTTATTCCAATGCAGGGATACATCATTTGAGTTCTCCAATTTAAAAGGTGGCATTACTCTGCTTATTTTAGTTTTTGAAAAAAAACTTCACACTATCCAGGGCATTGAGCTGTAATGGGGAAATGCTGATGACAACGTGGACAATATATTTAGTTTTGAGACGGTGAAGAGGGTGTGGGGAGAGTTAATACGTAAGGCAATGCGGAAAAGCACGTCTACTTGACAAGTGTGGAATAAAGGTTAAAATCAATCAATTACGAAGTCACCTTCCTTATAACTTTTCTGACGGAAACGACAGCCGGATTTAAAGTTGAAATGCAAATGAAGGGTTCACGGAGAATAAAAATGCGCCGGATTACCTTTCGAAAGTAATTCAGAAAGCGCTTTATTCGAGCAGTTGCGCTAACGGGAAAAGGAAATGGGAAATGCAGATTGTATTCCAGATCTCACCGCATTTCCTTCAATGAAAGCTGTAAGAATAAAAAAAATTTTTTTGGCAGTGGAGTGTAGGCACAGCCCGTAAAGCGAACTTTAAACCTTTATGAGTGCTTACTCTCACCCCGCCCAACTCCTTTTCTGATTTAGTGGCTGACTTTTTTTTCGATTTCCATCTCCTCGAGAATCGTAAGCTGGCAAGTAAGTTGAACATGTCAAGTTACTAACAAGTACATATTAAGTGCGTATTCTGAAAACATGGAGAAAAATGAAGGTGTCGCTGAAATGTGATTGCGACACTTGAAGTATGTCGTGCTAAGACGAGAACTCAAAAGACTCTGCAAGAAAGCAAGAAAAAGTCACACACACTTCCAAAAGAAAATGCAAATGTGGGTATGATAAGGAGTACTGTCAGTGCGCAAAAAAAAGGATGGGAGAATAGATAGAGAAAATGATTTTTTGGCTGATCTACTTTCATTACACTAAGTAAGTTTTATAATACCTACTCATTCGGAGGCAATAGGGAACATGAATAATTTCAGATTGTAAAAAAAAGTGCGGAGACTTTTTTTGTAGGCTGCCATTTTCTCTGCTCAAACGTAATGTATAAAAATACGGACATTTTTACTATTTTTGGGAAGTTGTGAGCAGCACGTAGTACTAAGGAAGGACTAAGGAAAGTGCGTTAGGGATGTATATGTGCACTGGTATTATTATTTTTTTATTATGATATTATGAGAAATGTTGTCGGCCGTCTTCTATATGTAAAACAAACTTTTATGTGTGTAGGCACTCATATCTCACAAATATTGCATTCATTCCCGCTTAGCAAACAATCCTTTCCAAAGCATGTCATGACTTTTTTTTCTCCCCGAAATGTAAGATATGTGGATGACAATAGAGAGAAGAAAAGAAACCATGAATTTCATGCCATCACACTTCCACTGATTCCAGAGATGATGTCTTTTGCCGGTGACTGCTATGCAGGAAGAAAAAAAAAGTTGGTAACGACACGGAAATACTAAGTCTTTTTTAGTGTTTTTTCTCTGGAAGAGTGGATTCATTATGCAGTTATGGTTTTATTGTAGTGTTCCGCGGGCACATTATTAGCTTACACAAGGAACTGCTGTTAATGGCTTGCCGGCAGCATTTAAAGCCATCCTGATCTGGAGCATTGGGAAGCGCTAGAGCTTGACTTAAATGGCAGGATTAATTTCAAAATATACTCATATTTGATTAGAGCGCGAATTCGATATATTGCGGAAATGTGGGCCGCAGCAAGAAGCATTTTTCCCAGTACTTTTGTGACGTGCGCAACTGAAGCGTATTTTTGCAGTTTGTGTATTTATCTCGGTTGGGTTTCTCCTTGAGAAATATTCTGAGTTGTGACACTAGTGACCTCAGAAGAGAAAAGCTTGGCGTGGAAGGTGAACTTTATCGCCATATAGAAAAAGCACACAGTGGCTGAGACAGGTACAAATATGGATGCCCACTGTGAAGTAATAGGAAATGTGTAGTCGAGTGAGCACACGATGACGTGATTGCCCACTTGCAAGAAAGTACTAGATAATATCAAGTGACAAGGAACATCAGTAGTGGCAGGTAAATCGTAATAGTACAACTTTGGTTTTCCTCTCGACTCTCGAAAAAAAAACTTTGTGAAAAACGTCCGTGAGCTCTTCTCTGATAGCAGCTCTGAAGTGAGCATGAATGGAGGCTATAATATTAAAAACATGATATGTAGAAGTACACTTTTAATATTTTTTCTCCTGTGACATGGTTTTCTCCAGAAATATTTTGCTCCATACTTGACCAGTTACATCCTTTCATCATCGTATCACTCTCCGACATTTTTTTATAGACGGCAGGAAAAAGGCCATTCTAGCTATAGCAGATAGATGACTGAGATGGCAGTCCCACCTGCTACGATTTTTCTATAAATTTTTTTTTTGCCTCAGCCTTGAGTTCTATTAGAAGTCTGTAACTAGCCGTTCCTATTAGCGAGGGGGAAAATTGGGAAAAGATACTTGAGTGAATACCTCTCCCCACTTGTTTTTACTTACTGGCAAAGATCAAAGTATGCTTATAACGGTTTGAGGGAAACTATGGAAGGAGAGAATGCCGAGATTTTTTTTTTCAAATTCTTGCTGCTTCCATAGACCATACATCAAACTTAAACAGAGTAGGGCTTGGAAGCTTGGAGGGTGTGAAACATGGTCCTAGAGGATAAATCGCAATCACAACAAGTCCAGACTCTTCTTGTGCTAGGTACTTTTTTTTACGGTTTTGCTCCCTTGCACAAACGACGAGTGTCATAAAGTTGGCCCAAGTTTAGCTGGATGATGGGCACATAGTTTTGCCAGAGGAAAAGCGTGAAATCTGCTAAAGGAAGAGGAAATAGAAAAGAAGTTGAGCATTGAACCATTGTATGATGGTGATGACCTTCTTCTGGATGACTGACGGTGTCAGTATTTTTTTTTAAAAAAAGAAAAATGCTTCAACTTGTCGTGATTGATACAACAGCAAGAGGGAGAGAGAAAGCTGTGCATGGTGGAGAAAGTTGCAGCTTACACTCATACATGACTAGCGCTTGATGGGAAAACTGTGTGGGATCAATCATTGCCGTCGCGACTATCATCATCACCACGTCACGGCGAAACTCGTCGATATTTTGAACATTATCTCATGCCACATCATCAGGAGCATGTGGCTGCTCGTCTCACGGCCGTGCCTAGCGAGAAATTTTATTGTTGGGAAGCGGCTGCCATCGTTGGGAATGATTTAAGAAAGCAAAGGCCGAGAATTGGACGCGGAAATGATATGTTTAAAGTTTTCCTTGGGAAATAAAAATGGAAAAGGTGGAGAGGGGAAAAAGTGAGTGTTCAAATCAGAATAGGTATGTTTTTCTGTTGATGATCGACGGATTTAAAAGAAAAGGGAAACTTGCTCCTTTTTTTTCCTAACATAAAGTCACTTGCATATATTATTTGGGGAAGGTCTAAAAGATCGCTCTGGAAAGGAGGTCGATCAACGATTCAATCGTTTTTTCTCCTTTGCGTTTTTCTCCCTCTTTAATACTTCGGAAGTGGAGGGAGAGCGAAGAATGAGTGTGCTTACCTTCGCACTATGCACATAGTAATATTCACACTATGATGATCCATGTGCCCATCTGCTCCTCCTGAAGTGGTTCCAGAGGTTGGAAAATGTGCATGCATTATATTTTTGTGTGTATGTGGAAAAACTATTCAACGAACTAAATTGAAGCTGTAATACGCGTTTGCCAAGTCAATAGAGTTAGCATGACGGCACCACACACACAGCTCTCAAACTTATTCTCTCACTTTTCCTCCCAACAAAATAAAAAAAGAGCCTCCTCAAATAATATCCACTGTATCTAGTCAGCTCCTCAAATATTCATATTTATAGGGCACCATATACTACATTCCCGTATACTGCTGCGGTATTCTCCAGCTAACTTTTTTTTTCTATTGTATTTGTAACTGATAGCGAGTCACATCCGACAGAAAAAGTCGCACAACGTATACATACTTGGATAAACTAAAGAAAAATAAATGACAGAATGAAGAAAGATCCCGGGCTTCTTCCCTTCGGATATATATACGTACTCATTCCATGTGTGTAGCGGTTTTCTCTGCCACAGCCAAAAACTTAGCCGGAATAGTGTGCCCTATAAGTACGGATATAGGAGCTGGGAGGGAAATCTTTCTCTCATTCTCTCTCCAGCTTTTCATCTCTTTTACATTTGTATTACTTTTCTCCCTCTATTCTTTTTTCTTCCTTAAGATGTCCAATAGAATTCCCGAAATGCTGGAGAAATTGCCTCCTCTGCGGTAGCACTGCACATACTATTACCGGCTTTTTAAAAGATTTTTTTTTGCAAAAAAAATACTTACTATGGAAAATGGACTAACTTGATATCCCCACCCGTATCTATATATATATATATTTTTAAGGGGCAATGCAAAAAAAAAGTCTCCTTAAAGGGTATATATACCGTATACATTTTTTTTCAGTTTTATCCATAAGTTTACATCACATTACACAACAATTCTGGCTCAATTGTCGTTGTTGCTATATTTTTTCGCGAGGAGGTACACACAGTGGAGCTCAATTGGCAGTGTTCTCTCGATTTAGCATTCACTTGTAAACATTGACTTTATTTTTCTCTATATTTAATATTGATACTCTGCATGCATGCTCTGACTTAGAAAGAGTGGGTTTTTTTTCAGAAGGGCTCAGCAATAGCTATACAAGGTTTCCTTACCAGCATACTAACAATAAGATAGGTTGAGATAACACGCATTATTATACGGAAGCGCGATCATTACTAGCATTAGGACAACAAAAGGATACGTGGAAAAGGTACATATCAGTAGAATTTATCTATTGATATGTCCACATAATGTTGGAGTGTGCTTGTTACTTTCGCTCCCAAATGAAATTGTATATGTCAAGATTATGCACGTCCTTTTAGTTTTTGCTCTCCTTTTTTTTAAATGCGGGCGGAAAAAAAAATATATATTTTTTTATATATAAGTTATATATGAGCACTTTTTTTTAGGCTGAGGGAGTGTACAGTTGTAGCGCGGGTGATGGAAAGATAAGAAAAATGTTAAAGCTGGCTTGTCCCACCACACCAAAAACTTCTTTTTTTCTTCTGGGCTCTTTTCTGTTTCAACAATAATAACCAGTGTANTTTTTTTCTTCTGGGCTCTTTTCTGTTTCAACAATAATAACCAGTGTATTTTTCCCTGGGTTTTGCTAATTCAGCGATACAGCATAGCCGCAAGTGGGGAAAAGAGGCAGAGGGAGTTTGGATTTTACAGATTTGTTGGCGGACATAAAAAGAGTGTGCTTAAAAACAGATGAAATCGGTTTACACGCAACACTCATAATCCAGAGTGGATCAAAGAAAAATGTAAAAAAAAATTATTTATTACGATTCTAGCAGATTGGCTAATACAATATTGCTTTTTCTGTTGAGAGGTCGCGATAAGGTAAATATGTAGATGAAGTACATTTACGCCCACTTGGCTGCAAGAGTTGTCATTTTTGAAAAAAAAATTGCTTTTACTCTAAAAAAAATGCTGTGCAGTTGGAATGGCAGAAGCTGTATTTAATGGAAATGACGGCTGCTCGTGCATGAATCTGATAATACGCTGAGCACATCCTTGTAGCCGCTGAGGCAGGTGAAAGCAGAGAATGTCTCAAACTGGACAAATCGCGTCGTTTATCGCAACTACATAAATTGACCACTCCAAATAAAATGTAGAAACCGTAGATAAGCAATTTGCTACTTACAGCAGTTGACTACTACCGATATGTAGCACATTATCCGTTTCAGATTTTTTTTAAAAAAGAAATGTATAAAGTGCGTTGGAATGGAGAGGCACAAAACTGTAGCTGCTTCGATAAGGGATCGTAAACTGAGATAATGCTCACAAGTTTAATATGAGCTGAATATGATCCCATTTCTAGCTTATGACCAGGACATCTTTTGAACTCAGAAAAAGCTCAATTTCTCCTTCTCTCTTGTATTATTAATAGACACATTACCATTCGGATAAGAAAAGCAGAGGGGAAGAGCCATGCTGGGACACGATTTTGAATACGTAGCATAGAGCCATTCACTATCTTCGCTTTACTCTTGATCTTCATGATAATACTTATTATTATTACTCTCTTATTTTCGTGCACTTACAGGGAAATGTAAGAAGCGTAATAATGTGCGGGAATATTTCCCACAAAAAAAGGAAAGCTCCAGCACTCTTCGGTTTATCGTATGAAGGCGTCGAATATATTGCAATACAACTGTTTACAATCCTCTTTTCTGCTACATCACTAATAACTGACGTTTAGTAAGCTTTATATAAAGCTAATAACAATAATAATATCGTGCAATAGAAAAGTCGAAGAACAGGGAATATTTTTTTTGCTACGATTGCCATCAGAAGAAAACGTGTTCTGGAAAATGTTTTTGTGGCTAATGTGTTCCTGTACCGGTGTAATGTGTTGTTGCACAGACGAACAAATTCAATTCATATTAGCAAATAATAATGTTTGGGTTTCTCTATTTAAAGCTTGTTGTTACTATAGTAGAGGTTCAGGTGGCGGACTGCAGCCAAAATAATAACTGGGTAGAGCACATTTGAACTTCCTTTGCAAGCCCCTACAATAAAAAATTAGGAGACCGGATTCTACAGTAATAATGGTCGCCATGATGGGACCACAATAAAACGCAATATCTGCCGCTAACAACACAGTTTCCTATTGCTTCCTTTGCCCCACCGTTACTCTGTATCGCAGCTATAGATCTTGATTTTACTACAACACTTCATGACTTTAAAACCTATTCATTTCGAAATGATAAGGGAGCCGAGGCCGGCCTTGGTCACATAATCTCCTGCTCAGAACACTGTAATTCTGCTGGCAATTTTTGGGACATAAATATTGTGCGGATGAATGTACTGAAAAAGTGACTAGGTAATATATACAATATTTTTGAATTAAATTGCCGAGTTGCCCTTTGCTTTTCTTGGGGGTAGTTATATCCCGTCGAGCTTTTCCCATGCAGATAAAGCAAAAACTTTCAAATTTTTATTGCGGAAAACTAAGGCAGGCCATTTTCCTGGAGTGTTACTACGTCAATCCGAATATATATCTTTTGATCTATACTTCATTAAATTAAATTTGCTGGGTGGGAGGTGTTTTAGTAACCTTTCAGCGTTTCTTTCCCATTTGAACTTTTCCAAGTTTGTACGTATTTTAGAGAGCTCAATAAATTATATGTGTGCTGAGTAAGTGGAGTTTTCCATGAGACAAGGAGAGACAATAAATATTGAGTGTGCGCGGAAAAGTTTTAGAGTGCTGGTATAGTAATTAATTTTTTTAGTCGAATTAGGATAACTATGAGTTCGGGGAAATTTGATTTGGAGGAAGTACGCAAACAAATTAAAAGACAAATTTACTTTTATTTTTAACTATTGTGTACTGGAGATAGTTTGAAGGTGATAGACTTTTCCGGGGAAAATGTCATTGTGGAAGTTGTATTGAAAAGGAGTTGTTG
>JAHZND010004949.1:0-79922 GCA_027744115.1 Acrocyrtus sp. NNG-2020 | reverse complement strand
CTTTAATGAGTAAGCTTCCATCACAACTAATTTGATTGTAGTTAACTTTTAATCAGTAATAGTCATAGTTCTATACTTTTAGGGATAAAATTAACATGCTACATTGTTGCTGTGCAGGAGCACATTTTACTTTTACTGTTGCTTTTGCTTAGGATGTGGTCGATGCTGTGGATGCGGTCAGCAACATACAGCATTTTAGCTCTTTGTTATTGCGGATGCTGTGGATGCGGTCGATGCGGTGGATGCGGTCGATGTTCTAACTTCACACACGTAAAAGGAAGCCTATGTAGAGGCGAAATCGTACTTAGAGAAAAATTACTACTTCATTTTTGATGGAATAATTTCGCCAAAAATATTGGCTAGACTTGAGCGGTTCAGGGATTGTGGGATATTGGAGATGTGGATGAATTACTTAAATGAAATTTCACTTGGTAAGTCGGGAGGTAAGTTGAAAAGGGGAAACGAGGAAAAGATTGTAGTAGACGGAGGTGCTGTAATAATATTTTTGCTACTTTTGGGAGGTCTGCTTATGGCTGTGTTGGTATTCTTAGGAGAAATATCAGTAAGTGTACTCAAGTGCATTCTAATTTTTGTTTGGAATATATATGCTAAAAAAGGAAAGCGGGCAAATTTTTATTCGTTATTCAAATAGCAATCCATATATAAGCATGTGTGCATTCTACAGCTAGAGACAGAAAATAATAATTAAATACTAGCAATATTTATAAACTAAACTATGTATTCACTTATGCGTATTCAAACAATCTTATTTCCAATATGTGAAACTTAATAAATTTTTCAACCTGTAAGCCGTGTTATACATTACATTGCAACTAAGCTCGATGTGTATCTCAGGATTGTGTCAGTAAAATCCATAGTAGCCCCTCTTTGAATTTTAAAGAACGGCCCTACCGATATCATAGCGGCCCTCATGGATCTAGCTTGTCTCTTCGCAATAGGGTCAACCTTCACCCCTTTCCAAAAGAGAATGTTCTCCTCGGAGAGTGTATCTAGTTGTGCTGCAAAGAAGAGCACAATCAACCAGATGAAATATATGAGAAATGTTACAACAGTGAGGAAACCTACTAGAAGTGTTTCCATTTTGTCCCTACACGCTATGATGAGGAAATTCATTACCACGCAGCAAACGAGTGAAGCTTCGTAGACATATGGCAGAAGCAGTTTTGTAACTTCATTTACAATATTCATCATAATGCAAATCTGCGCGTGCAGATTGTACCTATCCCTGAAAACTGTACAGGGAGTTGGTATATCATTACAAGTTTTTCTGCTACCTTGATCTGATGAGAAATTTGTTTGATTGTTCCTCACATTGCCCAGCTCTACATCTTGTGTAGATTTTACCTGTTTTCCAGTCAAGATGAGAAGTTTCGTGGCCAGTTTATCGTACTTCTTCTCGAGCCTGCTCTTTTTCTTCTGTATTGAGAGACGTCCTCTGATTACTTTCTCGCATCTCATCTCTCTACTTCCGTCCACATTCAATCTGAGAACATGCGTTAGTCTCATGAAGGCAATTAGCCCTGACAAAGCCAACATGCCTATGATTACAGTTCCACCAAAAACAAAAATATACATGGAAACGATTGCCAAAACTTTTCCTGCTACACCACCAACAATTACTCTAAACAATCTGCTGAATGGGTCATAGTCACGGATTAACGGAGCCAGTGACAGAGTTCCAGGAACTATGAATCCGTAGAAACATCCTACCATGTACCCAAATGTTTCCCCAATATCAGGAATTCTTTTAAAAGTGGGCCATCCTGTCAAAATGCATTTAAAATTAAAATTTTGTGCGGAGGGAAAGTTATTTGAAGCTGTTTACTTCGTTTAATTTTTAAAAAATATAAACCATACCGACATGCACAAAGCCAAATTTCCGGTCCAAATCGTTTATCAGTACGCAAATATCAATCACCTCCTTCTCAATCGTGATGTATATCAGTTTAATGAGTCCTGTTGTTGCTATGATGATCATGTAAAAGAAAAATTCCTCGAGGCGAGCAGGTGATAGTTTGGATATATCATGATTTTGGACGTTTGCAATCAGCCTACTGCAGTGGAAAATAGCTTCAACGTGAATAACGAAACTTAGGAATAGTGCAACGTGCCAGAGTACAGGGATATCTCTATAACTTCGCCAGTTTTTTTTTGAAAAATTACGATTTCGATATAATATTCCTAACCTGTCGTCGTGCCTAAATGGTGTAGTAAAAAACTGGGTCAAAAGGGAGTAAAAATTATGCATGGCCTCCGCAAGTCCCATTATTTTAAGATAGCGAACTGAGCACTTTCTTTCTTAGTATAACCTGAATTAACGGAATTCTAAATGAGCTCAGAAATTTGGATCTGATGTTTCCAAAATGGCAAATGGGGTACTGAAATTTTTGCACGGTCGATGGTAACTTTCTAGCTAAAGTGCTCCGTCGCTATTATCAATAATTCATAATGACAGTGCCCATTTAATGTTTATCTAGGAAACTTGCTTTCCGCTTCCATATGAAATTGCGGATGATATAAGTTAGTTAAAACTCTTTTTACTAAAGCATGTATTTGGATTTTACTGTTTTTTAGCATTGCTTTAGTAAAAAAATAGCCCAAAGGGGCTTCAGGTATTTACTTGGCTTAATAAATTCCATAATATATAAAGGTGACTTTTAAAAATTGGTTTCTGACTGACTACAACTAGAATTTAAGACCGGAATATTGCCACTGAGGTTGGGTATTTAAATATTTTATTTTTGCGCATGTTTTTACAATCTCATGGATATTATGTTTTGTCAGTTTAAAGTCAATTTCTAAGGACATTTCGAACCACGAGGCAGAAAAACTAAATTTAACATGCTTTTACTGTTATAATAAAATAATTTCGGTCACATACATGTATTTAAATTTAACAAACTTTATGGGATTTATAGTATGCCTTTAGAGGAAGTAAAAAACAATCCCCTGAGGTTAGTATTTTGAAGTACTAACTCTACCTAATTTAGAAAACCGCAATTTAATTCTAATGTTTTATTTTATTGTGTATTTTATTTTTGCAAAATCTCATCATATTACATACACCCGAGATGTGACGAAAACAAATGGATAGAACAGATTATTGACAAGTAACGTGCACAAGACGAAATGTCATTAAAAAAAATCCGTCAAAATCAAATTGCATAAAAGTCACCGACAAAGATAAGACTATAACAAAATTAACAGTATGCAAAATGGAGATAAAAAAGTTTTTGGTAGCAACGATATGCATGCGAAAAGTAGCATTAAAGGCAAAAAATAAATCTTCCCATACCGGGAATCGAACCCGGGCCTGCTGGGTGAAAGCCAGCTATCCTAGCCATTAGACCATATGGGAGTCTATAAATTTTAACTGGCAAATATCCAACTACAAAATCGGCAAAATGTTAACTTAAAGACTAATCGATTTTTTGCCCATTTAATAAAGTCCAAAAGTCCAAGGATAAAATATACGATATATTTACTCCAGGCATGCTACAATTGTAGAGATCGTAATATATCCGCTTAGTGTCCCCTCCGTGCACTTGAATTGGAGAATTTTCGAATAAATTTTCGCATAATAATTAAGGTGTGATTGCATGAAAAAGTGACAATTTTAACCAGAAGTTCAGTTTTTTTTCAATTCGCAACGTACGAGACCGCCATTTACGCCTTTTTATGTATGTGAATGAAATCTTTGTCACCATTATCAAAAATGGATGTTGGTATTTCCCATCTAATGTTGTTTCTATACAAAGCTGGGATTTCAGGTTTCACGTGGAATCGAGCTAGACTAGATACCCGATCAAAAACTCTTCTTAGAAAAATTATGTGAGTTTAGATTTTACTGTTTTAGCATAGCTTTGGCGAAAGACAACCCAAATGGGTTTCAGACATTTACCTTGCATTGCAGTCTGACGTCTACTTTCCACTAGAATTTGAAACAAATTTCATTTTTGAATTATGAAAAGTAAACGTTAGCGTTACTTGCTACCCAGCTCAGTAAACCGGAAGAGTCTAGTACGAAGCTTATTATAATATTTTATACAGGTTGTATAATTTCATGTCTATCATTTTTCGACGTCGTAAAGTATCGACATATAAGACATAATCTCGGGACATTTTGAACCATCAGAGAGCACCACTGATGGTGAGAGGTAAAAAAATGTACATGCTTTCTGCTTTAATGTACTGTTACATTTAGCTGCAACGTCTAATAAATATGCTTCGGGTACACAGCCATAGCTGCTTTTACAGACATTATGCTAGTGAAGCGATGTAAGAGTTATCTACCAAGATTTGTATTGATTAAAAATTTAAGATCATATTATTCCCTTTATGTTAACCGTATAACGTTTACTTTTGTCCCACTTTCATAGTTTAGCTGTAAAGATACTTCAGGATATTATCCCTTTCTCGAATTTTTTCCTGTGATTGATACACGAACATGTCGCATTCAGCCATTGCACATCTAATCCGTTATAGCATCTTACACCTTTTTTGTATCCCCAGCCAAGTTGGGTTCAAGCATCTTCTCCATTTCTCTCCTTCTGGGTTTCTGCCTTTTTACTTTTTTTCGTTTTTACTGCTACATACTCTTCTAACTCTTCCACAGCTAAGCATTAGGATAGTCACCAGTAGATTATCCTCCAGCACTCTTTATGCTTAAAAACGAGAGCAAAATGAAAGATGAGCTAATATATGATTCTATGAGGGAGGATACAAAATGGTGTAAATAGGTTTATGTTGTAACATGCGTTAGGCACAGTCAATAGTCAACCACCATTTAAACCTAAAATGCGTACATTTGTCTTGATAGCTTTCTGACGTATACGGCCAATCGCCAGCCTATCTATGATAAATTCGAGAAGAATTAAAAAGTATGCAATATCATTCTTTCATCATCGACAATAGTAAATATACAGTAGCATTTGAAGAGATAAAAATACCTATATGAGAAAGTTTTTATAGAGAAGTTCGGACAAGCTGCTGAAATTGTTTCTTAAAAAAATATTTTTAAATATATTATTTGCGTTAACATAGATCAGTTGTTGGTGGTGACGTTTCTCTAAGTAAATTAATTACCTTCATCACAAATTCCTCCAACCATTCCTCTAATTTTGTAAAAGCACTTAAATATTGTTAATTTTACTACTTATAATAATTTTTAGGTGATTAAAAATGGCAGTAATTGTTCGTCTCGGTAACTTGGATCTGAGCAACTCATCGAAAGTGGAAGAAACAGCACGTGATGGAACTTGGGGAAGACATCTTGGCAACGAATGCGCGGTTGTGTCGGTCACTGCAGCAGACAGTTCGGCTGCCTCGGTTACTCTTCGCGACAAGCTACTACGAAGCTACTTCGACACCAAGAATTTGGAGAATAGGTAAATCATTTAATCTTTTGGAATTATGAAATTATTCAATCTTGATTACTGCTAAAAAAAATTTGTTTATTTAATTTATTATAAGGAATTTCAAGGTGAAAGTCTTCTTTCCAAATCGAAGTCATTTTTTGTCTGTAAGTGATATTCACACAGGTTTGAGTCCGGATTTTGCAACACTGATTCTCCATGGAGGAGTGATAGACAAGCTCTGGGAACTAGACCCTTCCTTCAAGGTCCATTTATCTGCAAATGTTCTACTTAAGTCTACCAAGCCAGTACAAACGATGTTGGAAATACGGCCATATACTTTGCGTAAATCCTTTTCTAGTCAATAACAATTTCGTGTTTTTTTGAAATATGTGGTTCTGATTATGATTTTGCCACTTTATTTCCACACAATTTTTGCAATTAGGACATCTGGACGTACTTAAAAAGGAAAACTTTTCAACAATGCTTCTTACCAGTTTGTGGTCCCGCTCCAACCAGTTTAAGCAAAATTCCGTCGTGCTGATGAAGCCTTTGAATATGTTGCATTCCAATTACTACAATGTTGGAAGTACGTGGACTGTGACCTTGGAAGATTTGACGCTGGCTACAAGCCCATCTCTGCAAAGTGGCGAGATACAAGCGGACAAAGCAAATTCGTCTATAAATGCCACACAGCTTCCAACATCCGCAGTGACGAGTAAAATTCTGCGACAGGAGATATGCTCCGATTTCGTGCTGGCATCTTCAAATGGAGAGAAATTTAAATGCCATAAAAACTTCCTTGCTGGTAAGTAAAATAATTCCACTATCAGTCATAATTTTAATAATGTTTATTAAAGACAACAAAAAATTCGCATAATAACAATATTTTTTATATGCAGCTCAAAGTGAGTTTTTCAAAGCACTGATTAAAAATGGGCAACAAACTTTCACCAGCGACTTGGGATCCCCTAGTTTGGCTGCTTTGTTGGAATATATTTACAATTTTGACACTGAAGCTCCCAGAAATAATCATGAGATTGTATTTGATTTATTGAAGGCAGGCGACACTTATAAGATAGGCTCTTTGACAGAGGTCATTAAGTCTATATATTTAGAGTGGCCTGAGAAATGGGAGAGTGATGTGGACATCGACATCCGACTATTTGTTTTTGCAAAGGATGTTAGCGGATTGGAATGTCTGAAGAAGAAAGCGGTGGAGAGATTAAAAGAAAAGTAAGTAGGTATTATTTTTTTGGGCTTGTTAAAAACCGTTTGTTTTTATGAACGAGAAAAGGACTAAAATGTTGGTAACAATTGCTAGGGGACGTAAGATGATGACGGAATCGGAAAGTTTCTCAGACTTAATCATGACGGATAAGGCATCTGCAATGGAGCTATGCCTCTGCCTTTCTGAGTGAATGAAATTGAAGATGCTGCTACCAAGTACATAAACTATGAGCCATTTGCAGATGAGCTGAGAATTCTCTTTGTAATGTGGAAGGAAGAATGACTTTTTTTTAAAAAAAAAATAGTTTTGTAAATGTATTTCTGGTGTAATAAATTTTTAAAATTGCTGACATTTATTATGTGCTTGGCAGAATTTTTTTGTAATGCAACAGAACTTATTAAATCAATATACTGACAATGCGCAATTTGGCATAAATATTATTTTGTGAGAATATTTGTGCACTTTTTTTAAAATTTATTAATACGTTAATTTTAAATTACCATAAAATTTATTTATTACATATATTGATGATAAAAGCAAGCTTTTTATATTGAGACTATTTTTAGTATTTTTATAAGATAATATGTGGCCTCAATTTAAGCTATTTTTCGAAAACGTAAATTAGCATACCAAACCAATGCTGTTATTTGCTTATGCTATGCTAGTAGCTCTATTTCATTAAAATAGTTAAGTTGTAGGCACGAAATAAAATTAAAGGCATACCAGTTCTATTAATAAGTTAATAAGATTGAGTTATAAGTTTTTATCCTAAAAATCCATTTACTAGATTTATGACAAACTCAGGTCAACGGCATTAATTAAATATGGAGGATGATTTTTAATAGATAGGTATGTGCCCCCAATTTCAGCTAAAGTTCTAAAACGTACTTATATTTATGCAATTACACACTTTTAGTCTAATAATAAAAGCAAAACTTATTTTTTCAAACACCGCATTTTTATATCATGACATAGTTAACATGACTCTACATCGCAACTAAATTTGATGTATGAATTAGAATGGTGTCAGTAAAGTCCATTGCAGTTCCTTTCTGTATTTTGAAGAACGACCCTACCGAGATTGCAGCGGCCCTCATGGATCTCACCTGTCTCTTTTCAATGCGTCCCAAATTCACCCCCTTCCAGAAGAGAATGGTCTCCTCCGAAAGGGAATTTGGTTGGGCTGCAAAGTGCAGTACACCCATCCAAGCGAGATAAACGAGGAACGCTGCAAGAGCTATGAAATATACCAGAAATGTTTCTTCTATTTTATGGCGATGTACTACAATGAAGAAGTTTAATATGATTGTTATAAAAATTGAAGCTTCGTATATGTATGGGAGGAGAAAATTGGTAGCGTAATTGATGATTTTCGTCAGTATACAAATCTGCATGTGTAGACTATGCCTGTCCCTGAAAACTGCATTATTTAGATAAGTTTTATTATTGGAAATTGTAGTGCTACCTGAAGAGGAGGGCAAGTTTGGTGAGCACGTTCGCATAAGCCCCAGCTCTACATCGTTTGGTGGAGAACCGAACTTTTTTCCAATCAAAGTCAGAAGCGTCTTCAGCAGCTTATTGTACATCCTTTCCAGCTTATTTTCTTTCCTCTGTATATCCAATCGCCCATCCATAACCTGAATGCGCTTCATCTCTTGACTTCTCTCGAGATTCAATCTGGTTACATGAGTGAATCTCATGGTGACAATGAGCGCTGTCAATACAAGTAATCCAAGTGCTATTGCTCCGACGGTAACCAGAATATAGATGCAAATGGCGGCAAAAATTTTTCCAGTCACGCCTCCAACAAACACTCTGAAGTATCTGATGAATGGATCGTATTCACGAAAGAATGTCATCAGCGTCACCATCACCGGCACTATGAAGCTGTAGAATGCCCCGCCTATATATGAGCACACTTCTCCAAAATCAGGGAGTCTTTTAGAGGTCGGCCATCCTGCCAAAAAAATTCTTATTTGTATGATGTCTTATCGCTAACCAAGTAATAGCATGAAAAACAACTGATTTGGACAACTCACCGACGTATTCAGTTCCATATTTGTTGTCCAAGTCATTCAGCAGTAAACATATGCCACTGGCATTGTTTTGCAACATTGCAAATATCAGTACATTGATTCCTGAAAATGCTATGATGATCGTGGAAATAAAAAACTCTTCCAAACGGCTATCAGAAAGTTTGGATAAATCATGGTTTGGAACATTTGCAATCAATATACTGCAGTGGATAATAGCTTCAACGTGAAGTACAAAAGTAATAAATATTACAGCGTGCCACAGCACTGGAACATCTCTGAAACTTCGCCAGTTCTTTCTAGTAAAATAGGGATTTTGAATTAGTAATCCTAACTTGTGGTCGTAGAGATAGGGAGTGTTAACAAGCTGGTTGCAAAGTGAGTAAAAATTGTGTGCTGCCTCTGCAAGTCCCATTATTAAAAATAGTGGAACTTCCTTAGAATGACAAGGGTAAATTGTTGCTATGCTAAATTAACTTTGAATAATTTGGACTGCTGATTCCAAAAAAGAAGAAATCTAAATGGCTGACTTTTAATGTCCGTAAAAAGGTTTCGGGCATTTTAAGAAAAAGTACTTGTACGCGATGTATGATGCATGTAAGCCAAGCTCATTTTTTCACATGTTTTTGCACGTTTTTGTACAGAAGTTGGAACAAGAAATAAGAACTTGTGATGGAATTATTGTTTATGGATTTTGTGTATCTTAAATATAGAGGGCTCCCCATAGTTGTTGATTGATTTTTGCTGCCTTGTTGAAAACAGTGGCTTGCAACGATGAAATGTTTTACAATTTTTAATGTTTTACAATTTTATATTTTTAAGGTAACTCCATTTTCCCAGTACTTTCCAAAGTCAATCAAATGTTTATTTTCCCAGAAAACTTGTATTTTGCACCCGAAAGAAAAGCGTGAGAGCCAGTGGCAGGGTAACTTCTCTTGATCTTGCAAATCAATCTTTTCCACTTTTCGAGACGCTTTATAAACTGAAATTTGCCTTGCAAGATGACCTCTATTTCCACAATTTTATGACACACCATTTGACTCCAAGTTTTGCCTCCTTACCTCCAAAATTTCCACTTTCTGCGTCAATTTTGGAGACATTGTAGCAACTACGCAAACTTGCAGAGCAGAAGCTAAAAGTATGCTGCACGCTTCGTTTTATAAGTCTGCCAAAATTGTTCGACAATTGTGGGCGACATTTTGTAATTTCCAACTAAAGAGAGCCATTTCTTGCGTTTTTTTTTACTTTTTACTTTACAAAGAATTACATACCAACTCAATAATAATTATTTCAGTAAGCTGTTTTTACATACATCTAACATTAAACGTATTCTATATCGGAATGTTAAATCAAAACTTGATTTAATATTACAGTCCCGAAATTCCAACTCCCTTTCTTCGGTACAAGCCAGAGTTTGAATTTTTAAAATGTGTTTTCAATTTTGGTAGCAGAAAGCAAGGTACCATAATAGTATTTGTGAATTTACTATACCTATATTTTTTGAGTTCACAACTATAAGAATCTTGTAAGAAACAGTTTAACAAGTAGCTTTTTTGTCTTCTACTATGTATGAATAAATTAATAAATAAATAGAAACCCTGAGTTGAGTTCTGCCTATTTTAAAATGTTCACTTCAGAGTCAATAAAAGTGTATATTTCAGTGTTTAAATATTTGATATTATTCTAGAAGTCTCAGCACGCGTTGTTGGAAACGAGAAACGTGATTAATTTTAGTGACAAGCCAACATGTTTTGCAACCGTAATTATCAAAATTGTAGACGATCTGATATAACTTCAATATATGTCGGGAAGGAAGTTTTGTCACTTTCATTATTGCAATTTAGTAATGCTTTTACTTTTTCAACTGTCTGTGCTAAAGAGAAATTCCAACGTCATTTTCTTTCATAATATTTTGATCTATCTTTACAAACTGTTTGTTTGGAAAGACAGATAGCAGCAATACTTTTCCTGCCATGAATTTCCTCGTTATTATCAATTTCATCAGAATAATGGGACCATCAAAAACATACTAGACATATCACTAATGAACATTGAATCGACAGTGACAGTGGTGCTTGAATTTCCATCAGATGCTGGAGATAAACAAAAATAATTTTTAAGACCTTGAATTATATTACGCAGTTTAGATTGACATCACATTGTATTACGTTATATCGCTCGTTAGATATGTCAAAAAAGTAGGCAAAGAGTCGATGTGGTGCCTCAGTATAAAATATATTTGGGCGTCAATGGTAGTAAAAATTAAAAACGGTTTGGTGAGAACTAGAGGAAAAATGTTTTTTAAAAATATTTTTTGAAAAAATAATTGCATCAGACTCTTTTTGAAAAGAAAATATGAGACCGGCTTCTCTAGTTGTGGCGCCTGCGTTTATCCTGGCAATTTGCACTGCGACAAATCAATTCAAACAAATATTTCCTGTCCATTTAGTAAATGGCATTAAGGGGAAAGACCGGGAGGATGCCATAACAGTGGAGTGGAACGATATGCAGAATTTTGCATTCAGTCTCAAATTACCCCAGTTTTGCACCGATTGGTTTGCCATGCCACTTTTTGTATTGTCTTCATCGCAAAGAAATTCAACCGAACACGAGTTGCGGTTTCGCTTCCTTCAAATAAAGTGGCTTTTTGACTATAATATTTTGAAAAGAGGCAGACGGAAAAGTAAATGTGCGGAGGAAGGCAGCATCCTTCCAAATTTTGTAATTGTGCAATTCGCAGTGTACAAACAGTCATTTCTGGAGCCAATATTTGGCAAATACTCCCAAAAGAGGAATTACTGGAAGAGTGACATTTCCGAGCCTCAGTGGTACTACCCATGGGTAACAGTATTTAAGGAAATGATTAGCGCCATAAATGCGACCTTCGTAACACCCAACTACGCGAAAGAGCTAGAAATTTCAGTAGAAAATTATCCCAAAATAGTTGCCATGACTAGCAGCTCTCCTCTATTTCGGGAGGTGGACAAGTCAAATTGGTTTCTACTAGTCCACGCACCCGTCTCCATGAACTTTGTTTACTGCGATGTACCCCATTCACACAGAGCCTTCATTTGGGACCTTCTGGTGCTCACTATGGCCATTGGAAATGAAATTGCTTTGTTACTAACCTGTACCATAATTACTCTCTCATTTGTGATTTGGTGGACGTTAAAATCACAGAACAAATTAAAAGGGAACATTTTAGTAATTGTGCTTTCGCTCCTTTGCTCCCTCATATTGGCCCCATCTAAACTTTTACACCGCAGCTGGATCTTCACACTCTGGACTGTTTGTAGCATTTTTCCAGTAAATTACTACACAGCAGTTAACACCGGCAACATTATTGCCCCACCGGGAGACGATGCAATGACATCCATAGAGGAAGTCATCCACGCAAATTACTCTCCACTGATGATGGGTAAAGACGCCTACTTTAGATTATCCAGTTCACTTACTGACATTGCCAGAAATGTGGATGAGGCCCAACCAGATGAAGTAAAGTTATTTATAGACAGACTCATTGTGGAATCCGATATCCACCATTTTCTGAAGATACTTGCTTTTAAGGAGAACGTCGCAGCAGTGGATATTTGGATCAACGTCGTAAAATATTTTAATGGGGTGAGCCGAATGATAAAATTAAATTCAGAAAATGGGGTTAAAAAATCATGCTATGTCGGAAAGAAGCTAATTCGTGAAAGGACCCCATTTTTCACGGTAATACAGCCACCGAGGAATAGAGCGTTGTTTAATGCTGCTCAGGTCATACAACACTCCGGAATATTTCTGTACTGGGATCTGGAGTATATTGGATTTCTGTTTGCGGAATATGTCCAGGACAGAGTGAAAGTTCGAAGTCCGACGAGCATTTTGGAGGAGTCGGAGGAGGTTGCTCCTCTGAGTCTTAAAGGGAGTGTGAGACAAATGATATTTTTGTGGGGTGTGGGACTCCTCCTAAGTGGTTTGGTGGTTGTTGGCGAGAGGCTTTTGGAAATTGTGAAATCAAAGAGGGTGTGGAAAACGGTTGAAAATTTTAGAATTAGTATAGTAAGCGTTTGGTTTTGTCAGTGTACTTTTACAAATGAAGGCAACGGCGTGATGGAGTGTAATGTAAATCGTAGAACCGACAGAAATGTCAGTCGCGAAGTAGCATGGAACTAATTAGAGTTGCATATAACCGTGCCTAATTATAATATAATATTCAATTTGTAGATAAAGCACGATGACTAATAAAATAAATTTTAAAATTTATTAAATATTTTTGGAAATTGTATTCACCCAGACACCAGAGCCAACGCATTATTGTATTAATACTAACTTGCATTTTAATCGAAGCTAAAAGTCATGATTTGTAGCATATACAAGTAAACAAATCACAAATATTTAACTGTAAGGAACCGGACGGTGATATTGTCAACCTCCAAACGATAGGGGACCCTATCCAGTTTGTACAACCGTAGTGCACGCTAAAAATAGCAAATAGCACGGTAAAATTATTCTTCTGTAAGTAAAGCAGACTTTAAAATTGGGCTGTGAGAATAGGAACATTCATTGTATTCTGGTGGATAAAATAACTCTGTACTGGAAAAGTACAGAGTTACTTTTGGAAAAAGTCTCCAAGCTGATAGCATGTAAATATAACATTATTAATAAGAAATATAAATGTTCCTTACTTAAGGATAACTTAAACTAATATTTTTGTTATCGTTCTCCTTCAGCTTTCTGACTTTATGTTCTAAAGCTTGCAATAAAAATTAGAAATGCTTTTTGCAAGACATCGGAAAAAATATTTTATGACCAAGCCTTTCTCGCAACATACGAAGTGTTAATTACCACTTTACAGGAGGCGGCATTAAAGTACTGAAAATATATTTAGGAGCACACTTACATTATTCTTTTGTTTCCTCATTTAAAACATTTTTGCTTATTCGCAGGATAGAATTATCGGGTTCCCTGTAACAGAAGAAAAACACATTAATAAGTAGCTTGCATTAATTGCATTGAGTTTGAATTAAAATTATTTGCGCCCTTTTTGTTTTCTGCCGGGTCAATAATACTAACTATAAGCAAAGAAGCGTCGTCCTCATTAGCCCGCTCTCCACTTTTAAGCAGACCAATCGCTCGCTAGTCTTTTAGATTTAACTATAAATTAAGGACGATATATTTCGAGGAAGTTTTTTCTTACCTATTTTCTATTCGGCGCCCTCACGGTACATTCATCTTGGAATGGGATCAGTCCAAGAAATCCTTTTTTACAAGTGGAAGAGGCAGTTCCAAGTACAGAATGTTTAGGACTGGACTCTGCGCTACACATGGACCCATGGCTGTGGTAGCTCTTACTGCTTTCTTGTAAAATAAAATTATTTTAAAGTTTATATATAGATACCCGCTATAGCGCGTCTGGAATGGCGCGGAATAAAGACAGTACTGGGTAGTAGGTATCGATATCCAAGCCAAACGTATTAAATTTAAATAAATAAAACATTATTAAGAAGAATATAAATATTCCTTCGTTAAGGTAAGGATAAGTTAAGTTAATATTTCTGTTGTCGTTCTTCTTCAGCTTTCTTACTTTTTATGTTCCAAGCTTGCAATAAATATTAGAAATGCTTTTTGCAAAACATCGGCAAAAGTCATTTTTATGATTCAAAACCTTTCTCCCAACATACGAATTGATATTTACCATTTTACAGGAGGTGGTAATAAAAAGTACTGAAAATATATTTAAAAGCTAACTCAAAATTTTCTATTTTCCCCATCTAGAACACGTGAACACGTGCATATTCGTCAAATAGGATTAGCGACTGGTTCTCTGTAGTAAAAGAAAAACAAATGAATAATAAGTAGCTCGCATTAGCTTCATTCAAGTAAAATTATTTACGACGTGTCTGCTTTCAGCGCCAATAACTATAAACAATCCAGCGTTCTCATTAGCCAGTTTCCAAATAGCGAGCTCACTACTCACTGTCTCTTATAGCTTTAACTACAAATTAAGAATGATATATTTTGAAGAAGTTATTTCTTACCTATTTTCTTTTAGGCGGCCTCCTGGTACGTTCATTTTGGAATGGGATCAGACCAGGAAATCTTTTTTTACAAGTGGAGGAGGCAGTCCCAAATACAGAATGTTTAAGCTTGGACTCTGCACTACACATGCACTCCAGACTGTGTCAGCTCTTTCGGCTTTCTTGCGTCCCTCACAATTTAACATTTCTCAGAAACTACTTGCACTGTTCTACATATCTGTATTCATTCTAAACCTCAGCTTGCTGCATCAGCTAACTAGCAACGGAGAAGTGATTTGTGTCGGCTTTCAAAACTTGAAGCGGGTGACGCGCCATTTAGGTATGTAAGAGCTTGCAAGAGAGCATGCTAAATTTCCACTTTCCTAATGAGGAAATTTCCTTTTTTCCTTAATATATCTTCAATATCTCCCTTCAATGTCTCTTTCAGAGCAGGGCAACCGAGTTCGGATTACGAGACAAATATATTGGAGACGAGCGGTGTCCATATTCCCCACCGCCATCAGAACAATGATGCAGTTCCTTCCTTTCATTTCCGGACTTTTTTTCGTGTACTCTAATCTAGACCCCTTTTATCCACTTCAGGTCTATGCTGAAAAATACATTTTGTTAACTAGTTTTCAATCAGTTGCTTGGAAATTTTCTGTTGTTCCTTTTCGACTTTTTGCTTATACAATGAGTGCATGGTACGGATGTACCATTTTATGCACAATCAGCACAATGCTATTTTGTTGGCTTGAAATCCAAGATAACTGCATTGAATGCTTATGGCACATGCGAATTGTGCACCGCTTTTGCTGGTGGCACACAAATGTACTCCTCTCGGCTAGGTTGTGGGAGAACGGCCTCAACAATTTTGTTTTTATATTTCTATCACAATTCGGACTCCCCGTAGTATTTCTTGTTGTTGGTGCCATAAAATTTGGCCACTTAATTACTGCCCCACTACTGCGTCTTCAACTAGTAGCCCTAGCACTTTGGTTTCTTGGTATTGTCTGTCTATTCATGCAACTCATTGTTCGCTGCTCAGAAAGGGATCGAAAGCTGATCCAACATCAAACAAATATGACTCGTTTGAAGGGCTTCAGTAGGACTGGGAGACAGAGTAAAATGCTGAAGTGTATTCGCCCGATGTCAATAAAGTTTGGGCCGCTATTTCCAGTGAAGCCTAGAACACAGGTAGCTTACTTTGACTCAATGGCGCAGCTAATTGTAAATGGGATGTTGCTATAACTGTACTATGTGGCTACATTGAGAAGGTTAGCAGTCGCCTACTCTGGCGCTGAAATTTTTACGAGTAGTAGCAATATAGACAAGAAGACAACTAATGCAGTTGGAACTTCCAACTTGTAAGTGTATTAATAAATGAGTAATATCTGAGGAAAGTTGCAGTTAACACCTATCACTCTATAACGATAACTATTTAAAGGTCTCTCTAGTTTAAAAAAATTGTATTAAATAATGATGTTTTTGTTAGCTTTTTGTGTGCAAATTTTGTTGTAAAAATTGCAAATTAAAGATAAGCAAAAGAATGTTGCATAATTGCAGGGGAATCCTCAACTTTCAAGTTCCTTCAATGAATGTAATTGCGAAATCAGGCAATCACATAACTCGATAGCGCTACTTGCAATCTTAAAATTCTTCTGTGGGCAGTTGATGCGGCCCATGGGATGAAAAAGTAAAAGACGATTCCAGCATTACCCCTAATTAATCATAACAACATTTTAGTTTTTAAAATGGTAAGAGTAGTATAATTTTTATTCTGGTTGGTAGAACCTATTGAAAATAGCAAACTTATTGTTATTTGGACAACAAAGTGCTGAACTGCTGTAGAAAATTTCTAAGATAAAAACATGTAAATAAAAAAATATTATAAAACATTTTAATATGCTAAAAGTTAAGGGTAAATGTAATTAATACTTTTGCTATTGTTTTTTTAGCTTTCTTGCTGTATGATCCAAGTTTGCCATAAATATTAGAAATGATTTTTGCAAGACATTGGCAAAAATCATTTTACGACTAACAAAGCCTTTCTTCCAATGTAAAAGGTGCTGACTATGCTCATTCATACATATTTTGATGGAGCAACTCAACCGCGGTTACTACGACCAGAAAGTAATAAAAAAATGGATGAGGATAAGCCGCATCGTCAACTATCAATTAAAACTTGCGTCGGTTGTTGGTCCACTTTCTGCAGTTTTCATAATTCTGGTTGGAAAGGACCCACTTAACTTCCTAAATGCGGAAACTCTTCAAATGAACTCAATTAGGGACCTCCATAAAGCTGCTTTGAGCACAGTTCTGATTTCAGTTCAGGCTAGCCTACTTGATAGCATTCAATCTGGAAGGGCCTAGAACTGCAACGGTCTCCTTGGAAGTACTATTTCTTTGGATTGAAGGACAGTCAACATACTTCCGAATGTTGAAAATGCGAGTTAGATATTTCCAGTTTCATCTCCGCTATATGCACTCGCAGCTTGCGGAAAAAATTATAGGACCTGGCTTAAACCATCTTTTACTCATTTTGTTGAGCTCTTTCCTTTTAATTATTATAACTTGCAATGTAATAGTCCTAAAATACTATCAGGAACTACCAGTGCTTGTTAGTTTCGAAGCTGCTTATCTTTCTTTTATTATGCTCGTCATACTCTCTATCTTATATTCCCGTTTATTTGCGACTGCCATGTCGTTACTGAAAAGATGATCAAGCAAATGAAGAATCGGTGTTCGCTTGAACAGCGATTTGCTGAAAAAGTACATACAATGCTCACTCTGAAAAGTTTGCGACCCACTTCGATGAAATTCGGAAATGCATTTGTCATCAAAAGAAGCACTCAGACAACTTTTCTAGACTCGATCGTTCAAACCACAGTATCCGGTATATTACTATAAAGACAATTAACTGCGAATCTACTATATAGCTTTTTAGCGAGAGAAAAACACTTTAAATTCTCACAATTAAATTTACATTCTAACAGCTTAAATTCTAAACCTTTCATGCTGCGGCATTCAAATTCGTCTCATGTCAACAATGCTCATATTGCCAAAAATAAAATTTTATTGCTTGCCCAGTTCATGTTGTTCTAGTAGTAAAGAGAGTACTTTCCGTAGAAAACTTCGGAATATTTTGACTTTTGACATCGATAAGCATAAGATTGCAACTCCGGCATTTTTGTCTTCACTAAACTAATATTTTCATCCGTAGATTCACATTTGTAAATTTTTTAATATTTTTTATCTACAAATAAGAAAAAATATATGGTGCGAGTATGCTGATTTTATAGTGTGATCAATTGTTAGTGTTCTCAGGTAATATTCTTACATTGCCCCAAACTTTGTCCATATTTTTATTTTAGTACATTGACTATGCTAAGCTTTTACAAGAAACAACAAACAAGAAGTTTTCTCTTCTTTTGATCGCAATGATATGTTTATAGTGGAATACCTATGCATTCCGAACAGCAATAAGCATCTACTTTCACTCTTCTTCGGCCTACACGGATCGATAAAATGAATGCGATCAAGTGTTTTTGAGCTCAAGGCCAGTTTTTAAGTGATGCTACAGCACAATGCTAAGCTTAGTGTGGAGAAAGGGAAAGGGTACGGCACAATCTGAGATCATATTACTCTTACGTACAGCATCTTTTCCTCCTCTGGTATTTCCGGAGAAAGGGATAGGCATATTGTGTTAGAATTGAATCGTATACACTTCGGCTAAGAATGTCAGTTTGTGGACAAATAAGGAGAGCGATGCAATTTTTTATTCAGTTCTATCACAAGACTGTATATAGGACAAAGTGAAAGTACTTGTGCTCTTGTGCTAGCACTTTTGGCTGGAGAAAAGTGCTTGTGCCTTAATTGATTTTTAAAAAAATATTTAATTAGATAAGAACGGTGTAGCTGTCTTTGATTATAAATAAATTTAAAAATGGAAGCAGAAAATGATTTCCAGCACCAATTTCGGCCTAGGGCATGCAAAGCTTCGAAGGTGGAGAAGTTCGGAGTCAATTTTAACGGGACAATACTACTTGAAGAGGATAGCGAAACTGTTCATCCTTGCCAAGCTACTTCC
Source organism: Acrocyrtus sp. NNG-2020 (assembly GCA_027744115.1). NCBI lineage: Eukaryota > Metazoa > Arthropoda > Collembola > Entomobryomorpha > Entomobryidae > Acrocyrtus > Acrocyrtus sp. NNG-2020. The sequence goes on along the minus strand of JAHZND010004949.1, from coordinate 61,188 downwards.
GGAAGTGTCTTTATTAACACAGAATACCCCATACAATTTCGAGGTATTATGTCGGATTAAGAGACCAGTAAAAATTTTAAAAATATATATTTCTAGAAAATGTAATTTTGTTCCGATACTTCCAGAAATGGTCATCCAGTTTGAGGGCTTTCTCACAATGCCATTTGCCAAAAAGTTCGCTGGCTCAATTCCAGGAGTTAGGCAGTCTATTGTAGGAAGTAACAGGCCGGAGCCAGGGGGATACCAGCTATCTCCAGTAAACTGTGTCATGGTCCCAGACGTTGGCTCCCTTTACACAATTTCTGAACCGGAGACATTTCCATTTGCCATTAGTCCCCTTCTCGGAAATTTGCAGTTGCCACGAGCTCATGACTACTCCGGATGCACATTAATATACCGCTTCGCCGTCTATATGAGGTCACCATGCGGGATTTGGGTTGAAATTTGTGAGAAAATCATTCCAAACTTTGACGGTTACCACAATCTTAATTACAACCCGGTGACGGGGAAGCATCAATATTTGGAAGTGCAAACGGTGGAAACTCTTCCCCGCTCCATGACTCCAATTGGGAAGGTATCGCTAACTGTAGGAAGGTCGGGATATCTTCCAGGAGATAGCATTCCATTCGAGATTGATTTCCAATGCTACTACAGAGTCCAGGTAGACTGCTACGTTCAATTAAAATCGCAAATTAAAATCGGTGTTTTCTTTGAAGGAAGTGGTGTCTGGCAAACGAAGACGGCCCAAAAATTAGTTAAGCCAAAGAAAAGTTTTACTTGGACTGATAAACTGGAGATTCCACTGGACTCAGCGCCCAGTTGTAATGCTCATCCAATGATTACCACCTCAAATGCAATTGAATTCAAAGTGATTATTGTAGGAAAGGAGAATCTTACTGGAAGTGTCCCGGTTTACATTGGAACCACACGAAGATTTCCCTCTCCTGTCCCAAGCGCACCATTCTGTGCCTTCAGCGAGCTCCAAAATCTTCCAGCTGCTTTGTCAAATAATCTCCGGTTATCTTCTAGTCCTAGCCTGCTTAGCCTACCGCCTCCGTACTCGCTTCTCTCCTCACGAACCCAGTCTATGGAGACATGTAAGTTGATGACTGTATTTTTTCGATTGAAAAATATAGATGCAAAATAATATTGGATGATAAATTTAATGACACTGAATATTATTAGTGCCACCGCCATACGAGTCACTGGAAATACCCCATGCGGAATGCTGGAGAAGGAGAAGCCACTCTGATATACCGGAATCTTCCGCTCCAATTGGAGGAGGAAGCAACATGCACCCTTTATGGTAAAGTTTTGGTTTAACTAATTTAAAGTGACCAAAATGATAATTACATACTTTCATTTTATTTTTAGTTCTTAAATATATGAACAAAAGTAATAATGTAAAAAACATAGGATTTTGCTTTTAATTTATAAAAAAAACTTTTGTGAACTTCAAGTGTTAGTAGAATATGTTCAAACCATGCAATAAATCAAGTGGTAATGTATGAGTGAAAATTAGTCGCGCTGGTCAAATTCGCCTTAAAACTACAACTCATTTTAATTTTTTACTTCTGTTCTCCCTGACCCTGATTTTATGCATGAAAAGAATGATAGCAATCTCACGTTTAATAGCCAGTTTATTTTACAAAAAAAAATTGTGTGTGCCTACACGCTTAAAACTATGAATCTTTGACAATTTAATAATACATAGAAACTAAATAAAATTAAGCATACATATAAAAATAACAAAATACGTTAATTTGTTAAATACTACATGAGTGAAGTAATTAGTGCTAATTATATTCTACAATCTATAGCAATAAAAATCGTTCGTAATAATAGTGAATATAATTATTTGATTTCACTTTTCACGCTTGATCGATTGCTGGATTAGTCGTGGAACTAAACTACCTACACATTTTACGATCTTTCTCTAGACCAATCATTTAAAAATTGGATTCATTTTTTACATGTTTCAAAGATTATTATTGTGAATTAAGTTATGTTGATTCAGCTGGTTCCTTGTTTTAAACCTTGCACCACATATCTGGCACAAAAATCCTCCCTCGCTGACATGAATTCTTTTGTGGATTTGAAGGGCATACTTGTCATAAAACTGCTTTTTGCATACATCACACTCTACGTCCTTCCTCCGGTTCGGATCGTGGATGGCTAGGTGGGCACGGAGACGCCCAGTTTCTGCAGTTTCGAACGAACACACCATACAAAAATTTGGGCGCTCTCGGGTATGCAATTTAATGTGGCTTTCAAAGGGAGACCTTTTGGTAAATATTTTTTCGCAAAATGCGCAGTTCAAACTAAGTGTTTGACCTTTTGAAACTGCTGTACTGTCCCTTACAATAGAGTTTTGCTTTCTTAGTTCCTTTCTGTATTTCAGTAGCGAGTGTCCATTGACATAGCTTGGAGCCAGTTTATGATTCCTTAGTTGCTCTTCAGTTTCAAATGCCAAACTGCAGATATTGCATGGGAAGCGCCTTCTTCCTAAATGTGTTTTTGAGTGACTCTTAAGACCCGAAGCAGTAAAGAACTTTCGGTTGCATAAGCGACACTTGAATTCTCTTTTTCGGTTCGGATTGTGAGCAGACCATGTGTGTTTTTTAAGATCCGATCTGGAAAAGTACGCCCTGGCACATAGCTGGCAGGGATACCGAACTCGATCGTGCACTGCGTGAATTTTAAGATGGTTCTTCAAAGTTTCGTTTGTAGCAAATCGATTGTTGCAAATATTACAAATGTGGGGCTTAACTTCGGAATGAGAGGTCATATGTCGTCGTAATGCTCCTGCATTTGGAAACCCTTTCCGACACACTTGGCACTTGTGCGTTTTCTCACCAGTGTGCCAGTTGATATGAGACTGTAGTTCTGATAATGTAAAAAACTGTTTTTCGCACAGTCCACATTCCTTAGTTTTCTTTCTGGATGGATCGTGTCGCAATAAATGCCCTCGCAGCTCAATTTTACCGGCGAATTCTCCAGGACAAACTCTGCAAAAGTAATGTCGCTCCAGAGTATGCGAACGAATGTGCCTTTCAAAGACTCCTTTAAAAGCAAATCCTTTCCCACAAAAGATGCATCGAAGTTCCTCTTTGAACTGATTGTAATGACGTGTCAAACTATGCACATTTAACAGTGACTTAAACTCAAACTTCCGGGAACAAATTAAGCAACTGTACTTCTTCCAGTTGGAAGCTGTGTGAGTCCGCTGGTGTCTTTTTAGATAGTTTTCGGAACTATAATTCTTTAAACAAATGCCGCAACCGTGCAATTTTTTACCTCTAAAGGCAATATCTTTTTGCAGCTTTCCCCACTGGAACTTCGGTGCAGGTGGCACAGCAGACATAGTGTCTTAATTTAGAATTTGCACGGGTACGATGTTGATATCAAAGTTTTTAAAATACTGATGAATCTCTAAAATAAAGTTGTTCTTGTTAGTCTTATTTTAATTTTGTGAGCAAGAAAAATTAGTAAAAACTGAAATTTGTTTCTACTTGGGTTTGAGTGCTCATCATGAAAATAGCTAAGCTTCTGTGTCAACTTGTACGACACGTATTGTAAAATAGACTACCTAACACATTAATTGAAAGAGCTGACATGTTAAGCGGAGTAAAACAGAGTACCTACCTAAATCAAAAATGTGCTGCGAGAATCGTAAAAAAACATTGCACGTAAGTACAAGTACAAGAAAGTAGCGCGTGCTTAAGCACAAACAGTTGAATACTCACACAGGGTACCTTTAACCCCTTCGCCAGTTCGAATTTCTACAAGGCAGGAATGGCTCAAATCTAATTATAAAACTAGCTAGGTATTTCACCCGAGAAAGAGGACTGTGTGAAATTTTTTTGTAGGCTTGTATACCAGCTATTTATCGCTTACGCGTTGTGAGGACAAGTTTTATTCAGTGTTCAGTAAAAGCTGATGTGTCTATTGTTTCCTTTTGCCTTTTTTGTTTGAACAAAAAATTATAAAAATTTCTGAGGTAGTATTATGAATGGCTCATTTGTCCACAGTAATAACATTACAATATCTCAGAAGGACATGAAAAGTACAACATACAATAAAACTTTAGGAGCCTAAGCCTGGGCAATATTAGAAACGAAACTTTTTAGCCAGGCTGAAGCTCAGGGCTATTTTTATGTTCAATATGAATGACCACAGCGTACGGAATTGAAGTTGGCTATGACAGAACCTTAACGTGCACTGTAATGTATTCATAATCTGGGTGATCATTATTCTACTCCATCTCACTTCAGATTCGATAACTTCCGCTACCAGCCAGAAAATAGATATCGTCAGTCCAGCACCCCAAAGGAAAAACATTTGTCTCACATTGCCCTGCACATTTAGTGACTTAACTCTATTATCTGAAACTCCATCCTGGATGCTCGTTGGACTCCGAATTTTAACACGATCTTGGACCCTTTCACTTAGCACAATGCCATAGTGCTCTTCTTCCCAATATGAACGTATCCCAGTGGAGATAAGAGACGACGCCACCTTGTAAACAATCTCGTTGCGAGGTGGCAAAAATACAGTGTAATACTGGTGGCTACCTGGAATCAGTTTCTTTCCAATGTAGCACCGTCGTCGCGATGCAGGCTCCTTCTCCGAAACATTTCGAATCAGTGCAGCGGCGATCTGATGCATTCTCATTATATACGTCCACCCTTCAACTAAAACCATCTTGTCCTGGAAAGCTAGCACCTCAGTTACTCCAGGCCCGTTCCATATAAATTTAGTTCTATTCACAAATAAATCGATCTCTCGCGAGGTAGTAGCAGCCAAATTTTCTTTTATAGCAGTAATAGCAACAAACTGCAACTCATCCTTGAATGCTTGCTTGGCGTCTACCATCCAATCAACAAGAGGTAAAATCGGGCTGTATTTGCCAGTAATGATTTGAGACATTGATGTCATCGCATCATCTAAGGGCGGGGCAACTATATGGCCAGTGTTTATAGCAGTGTAATGATTAATTAGGACGATGCTTGCAAGTGACCATAAGGTCACGAGGAATAGCCGACGTGTAGCAAGCAGCGTGCCCGTGTTGGAAATTAGCACCGATACTAAAGACAAAAATATTACTAATAAACGATAAGCTATTTGTGTTGGTCTTCCACTGTGCAAAAATTTTATAGTTAAAATTAGATAAATTGCAATGGATAATGCAACTAAAGTTAATAAGAGAGCGAGAGCGACATCCCAGTCGATTGCTCTCCAGAGAATTCCAATATTCCAAAAGTGTTCGGAATAAATACGGGGAGCTTTGCAGTAAATGAAGTTCTTTTTAATTTTTTCAACTGGCACCAAAAATGTGGGTGACTTTACCATACTTAAAAGGGAGGGGAATGTATTTGTCACAAAAGTTATTCTTGGATGTCGGTCTCTCGAAATATTTCGGCGAATAGTAAATTCCTCTGCCACCACCGTGAAATTCACTGCGTCGGCAACTTGAATAAATTGTATTACACTTGGAAAGAGGATTTGGTGAAATTTCATGTTCCAGAAATGTCTTTTCTTTCTGTAATTTAAACGAATGTGGGTTAGCTCAAGTTGGTCAGTGACGATCCGTTTATCTAATATTAAAAAGTTCTTGCTGGTGCTACTTTGATTCTTCACTGAAACGAAATTCATAGAGCCATCGTTCCAATAATAGCGATGGATGTTGTAAGAAGACGTCCATTTGACAAAAAGAAATCGAGAAAGTGATTTCCTTGAAAAATACCTCTGTTTTGAGGTGGAAATAGCAAGCCAATTAGTTTGAGACGCAGAAGAAATTAAACTAAAGTATGATTGCTGTTTCTTAACCCATTCCACAACTGTCACATTTCCAGTGGAAAAGTTGCTTATAATATGAACTGGAAATAAAAAATTTTGCGCAGTAACTGGAGCAGGTATGTTAGTAAGAGCACTGAAAATTAGAGCAGCTATTGGAACGAAAAATGCAAACGTCATTCTTCAATGGCAGCAGTTTAACCAACCTTGCGTGGCTCTAACGGCAAGTTTTAATTAACTATTTAATATTTTGTCTAGTAGCTACGTCTGTGTTGTAGATGTTAGTACGCTGGCGTATTTTTTATTTTTAAACATGAAAACAAGTACAAGGCGATCGATCTCTGTTTTGGACGGATTATAACTAAATTGGGTATGTAGCGTGCTCATAATAATCTAACCAAATTATGTTGCCAATGTACATAACTATTAAAACTTAGTTGACGGCCTTATTAACTGCTCTAGAGGAAGAGAAATGGGCTAGACAATTTGCCACAGTTCTGCCAAATTACAGAAGTTTAGTGAGGATTTGTATACCTGCACAAACTTGGTTGCGTGATGTTTTCAAATGACTAAGTATTGTATAAACCCCAATAATAGCTTCCAGGCAGGATATTTTTTTGTTGATGTGTTGAATACTAGAAAACAATTTAAATTAATAGCTTCTGTTATAGTTCTGCGAAAAAGCTAGGTGCGGTTGAAATTGAAATGCTCACAAAGAAGCTCTTCGCATAATATGCAAACTAAGCGATAAAAATATTGGAACTGGATTGTCTCCGCTCATTTAGAAAGCCAATTCCTCTCAAATTTTACAACTTCCTTTGTGAATTAGCCTTTCTCGCTCTGAGTGGAGTATATTTGTCGTGGCAAGTATAGCAAAAGCCTCTTTAGGTAACTACTTCTACAGTGGACGCTGCTTGCTACTGTCGATATTAAAATAAAATTATTGCTTGATGCGGTATAATAATAGTTTGTACACATGATAGTTGCCAATTAGTCAGTAATTTATTTTTGTGAAACATCTATAGCTAATTTATGAATCACGTTATTAAAATTTCTCTAAAAATTTTGAACCGAATTTTAAAAAATGGAATTTCAATTTAAACAAGTTGCATCTTGTATCGGAGAAGTTGAGAATTTCCAGGCTGAATCAATTTAATGAGCTCCACCAGCTCCTCCAGCACCGCTGCCGCCAGCACCACCAGCGCCACCGGAACCACCAGCGCCACTTCCACCAGACCCGCCAGCTCCAGAACCACCGCTTCCAGCTCCACCAGCGCCTCCAGCACCAGCTCCGCCAGCACCACCTCCAGCGCCACCCCCAGCTGCGCCACCGCCGCCGCCACCACCACCACCCTACACAAAAAAGAAAATTAGTTTCAGTTGAATTTCCAATCAGCACTTGAATGTTCCCGAAAATATTTCCACTTTTTGGAAAACTTACGGCAGCAGCAATCGCGACGGAAGCCGCAATGATAGCAACAACGGAAAAGATCTTCATCTTAATGAGAAGCTGAGTTGAGTGAGAGAATTTGCAAGTTTGTTCTTCTAACTGTCAGGACAGGAAAAAGGCAACTGATGCTTTGATCCGTCTCAAGCGCCTCCTTTTATACCCGGGCGGTCCATTTAGAAAGCATTGGCAGGAGTTTGATCGATGTATCCAATGCGTTTTCCGTTAATTGTTTTTTTCTATTTGTCATTGAGCAATCCGAATAAATTACCTATTGTTCGTAATTGCCTTAGTAATTATCATTTTTCGTTTCTTAAGAACTTGAAAGGGAGCAACATGAAACTTGAAGAATAGGTCATAAACATTATTTGTTTTATTGAATGAGTTATTTCCTGTGGTTTATGAAGTAACATCATTTTGTGTTATTAGTTCGTATAGGATTGTCTAATAAAAATTTTTCATTGCCGTTCGCATCGTAAAAATAAATTATGTGTACTATGTACATAGTCAGATATTTCGGACTTAATTGTGCTCATTAGACTTTTCATGGCATGTTGCTTAATTCCCTTCGGACATAATGAAATTGATATTCTGCATTATGCATTTTAATTTTCCGTTCTGGTTGTTGTCGACAAGTAAATTGCGTGAATTTGCTGAGAATAATACGGTTCATGGTAAGCGCTAGCTAATTGCTAAATAGATGAGAAAATCAAGATTAACTGGAACTGTGGTGACGGTGATGGCGTGCTTCGTAGATTTTCCGTAAGATGGACATGAACTTGAAATTGGGGCACAGTGAGACCCATTGCCAATTTTCTCTTGCATATTTACTGTAAATCATGCTGATACTGAGAATAAGATTACTGCAAGCTCAGGCTATGAAAACTAAAATAAAATAATTTTCTATTCATTTAATTTCCCAAGTAATCGCGATAAAGGCCATTTTATTTAAACTAGGCAACCTTAAACTAAAATTTTAACTTACTAAAAGGTTTAAGCCAAGGTATTCAGGTGTATGGTCAAGTAAATGAAGTAGCAAACATGATGATGAAGCAAAATGGCATATTTTGTGAAATTACATGCCGTGTTTCGGGGTGAAGTGACTCACAACTTTTGAAAAGCTTTTGTAACAATCCCATCCCAAGTCATAAATTCTGAGAAGCAGTTTAATTTAACATTGACCAAAAGAAAAGTATTGTGTAAGCCACTCGAAAACATATTGTGGGCTTTCTTCCGTAATACAAATTTATAAATTGATTTTTTCAGTGAATAATCGGCATCGTAGAACCTTTTAAAAAGGCGGAGCACGGAGCATTAATTAAAATTCAACTTCGAGAAATAGAAATTCTAAAAGTGAACTTCTATATATACACAGCAGCAACCTTGCTCGAAACATCTTCTCTTTTCAATACTAAAGTGGCGACCAGTGGAGGCATCACCCTCTTACTAATTCGAAACCACTGTTGGATGAGATATGGAATGTCGTGCTTGGGCGGAACCTTCCTTTCTACATATGCCTCCAGTTTTCTAACGTGAAGGATATACTGATAAGAGATAACAAGATTTATATGCTCAAGTTCCTCGACACGTTTGTAAAATAGCGAATCTATAAGAGGATGAGGCAGAGGCGGCGTTTCATTTTCACGAATGATCCTGGAAAGCGTGGACGGATCTATTCTGTGGGACCAAGTATTGCATAAATAAGGCTCCACGTATACCACCACTGCGCATATCAGTTTTGGGCGCTGACGTTGCAATATTTGTTGTTGCTGTTGCGGAAATGCTAGGTCGTACAAGAAGTCGTCGCAATGCATGTGCGTGTCTGTAAATTCCGTATATAGCCACTTGCTAAAGAAGCCGTCAACTAGATTGATAATGGGGTCCTTCTTCGACATTCCTTTGAAGTTGTAATGGTATTTTGAGAGCATTACAGGAACTAAAAGTGGCTTCACTTCGTAGCTTTCGTAGGTATATTTTGAAGCCTGAAAATAAGTAGTGAATTTTTGTTTAAATCTAGAGAAACTACCTAAGCAAAGAAATATGCCATGACAGAGCTCGATTACCTTTAGCCCTGGGGAATTTACAGTGTTTAGGAGGACGCTAACGTGGCACCTTTGGAATCCAATTAAATGAGGATTTAATTCCAGCATATTTTACGAATCAATAAATGTCGAGATGGAGAGTGATGCAGATAGAATGGTGAAAAAGGGCAACAGAAATGCCCCCATTTTGGAAATATGGCGATGAGCTGAATGTGACTGCGTTTGCAGATCGAAAGATGATAGATGATGTTGAACTGTTGACCGTATGTTAGAAATTTAATTGCCGACAATTTCATAAAACTGAAAGCTATCCTGTCTGAAGGAGATTCAAAAACTTTACAACTCTGAACAATTATGACTGCAGGACAACTATAATGGCTGGACACGACTAGAGTGACATTTTAATAAAATAGGCAGTTAATAAAACAGAAAGCTTCCTGCTTCCGTTTTTCATTGTACTTAATGCAAATTTGGAAATTGTATTAAAAGTAGTTTCCACTTAAATTATGTCATATACTACCGCTTCCGGTTAAGCGTTAAAAATCTATCCGCTTCCTGTAATTTAGTGAACTTCCTTGCTAGTTGCTGAAGTAATAAAGCGCTGGCTATATAACCGGCGATGACTTAAAAAGTACCTAGTCAACCCACGTGGTAGTACCTCAATTGAAATTGGTCCTTATACTGATAATAATAAAATAGAAAGCTTTCTATGAAAGCCAAAATAATAACCCGGTTCATTAATTTACGATTCATTCAATTATTCAATTTCCCAACTAATTCCGATAATGTTTTTATGGTTTAGCCGAATAAAATCAGAGTCAAAAAAATAAATTTTAAAAAATATTGGAACTCCGTCCGTGTCATATAAAATAGTAAAATAGCTAATTTTATTTTCACATTTATCCTGTAAGAAATTAAAAACCCAAGTGTAATCATTTAGTAAAACATACTGTCATTTATTAAAGTGAATGAATTGTTTTGCTAGTATTTATATTCTCCAAGTGCACTGCAAAGCAAAATTTTACTCAAGGACAGCCAACAGAACATTTTCGCTATCTTTATTTAAAAAAAAGTTTTCTCATACAAAATCGCAAGCCATATTTCTTCCACCTCCTCTTTGTTCAGCTTTATGTGAGCCAAGCCAGTGAGCCTACCCCGCACGTGAGTAAAGTACAGTAATGCTCCTGCTGCACTCGACCATCGGCCCATCCTCATCCATTCTGCACGTTGCGTGTTTGAATGACAGGTCTACTCTGCTTACCCAAAGCACAGAGCAGACTGTACCTCTATTTTGTTTTGAGTTGAGCAGCTGATCTGATTTTTGTCAACAAAAATATTTTGGTAAAAGTGCTTGTAAACTTTGTTTTGACAAAATTGAATTGTATTAAACGTAACATGTTACAGTTTTACTTTTTGAATTTGCCTTACTTCAGCAAATACAAAATGAAATCTAGTTTTAATTTTTAAATAGTTATCGACTCAGTTTAGAAAAATAGTGAAAATACTGCATTTTGAAATTGAGGTGACTCATTGGAACGGAGTACAATTAGCAATTTGCTGGAGTGGAAGTGGAAATAAAAGGTAATTTTAGTTTGTAAAATCTGAGAAGTGATATCATGTTCATCTTGTCAAAATTTGAATGTTTCGTTTTTAGTTGCTTATTTGACCCTGTATTATTTCTAAATATAAACGGAGAAGCTGCAGGTGCGGGAGAATGGAGTAAAAAAAATTCAAACCGGAGTGGTTTTGTAATTTCTGTAAGCTGTTTTTATTTTACTTTTTGTTAGCGACCTAAGCTAGTTAGTTCATGGGGACAAGAGACGAAGACTTGAAAATTAAAGCTGAAGTGAAGGAAGAGGTAGAGGCAGAAGAACGCGCACATTTAGGAAAGTCTGACTATGAAAGGAAACTTCGTAAAAGAAAAAGGAGCACTGGAAAACACAAGTTAGTCAATCTAAATCTAAATACTCTTAAATTATTAACTTTACGATTATTATTTGCTACTAATTTACTAATTATTATTGTTCATGTATGATGGCTGTTAATAGTGATATGTTGCAACCACAAAAAGTGCAATCCCGCAAGGACAGGACGGTCAGGCAACCGACTGATAAGCGCCAAAGGCGTCTGGAAATGAAAAGAAAGGCTCAGAAGGATCGAATTGAGCGGATGAAGAAAGGAGATGGGGAGCTGTACCAGGAATCTTTGCGGAAAAAGAAGGAAAGCTACCATAAAAGTATGGCTAAAGAAAGTCCGGAGAAAAGGCAGAAAAGACTGTTGCGAACTCGAATTTGTACTGCAGTGATAAGACTGAAGAGAAAACTACAATCTCAAGGGTTAGCATTAGAGGAAATCCAGCGAAATGTGGATGAGTTGAAGGAGAGAATGGAAAATGAGCCACCTTCGATGCAGATTTGGAGCTCTGATGATCCTGTACCTGCTAAAAGGCTAAAAAGAAGTGCTGAAGAGAAACGGCAAATGAAACGCGACCGGGAACAACGGAGGCGAGCTAAACTGACAGAGGAGGAATTGAGGTTGCTCCGGGAACAAAAAACTATTCGGGAAAGAGAGAGGCGTGCAAAGTTGGCTGATAAGGAATTCAGGGTTTCCAAAGTAAAAAGAATATTCCAAGAAGGACAAACAGAAGGCGCCGACGGAAATGAATCTATAACGAGTGAAGAATATAAACGTAAAAGAGCGCGAGCTTACTCCATGTCAAGGCATAAAAACGCGACTCCAGAGCAGCGAAAAAAATGGAGTCAAAAGAGGTACTTGGACCATTGTGCAGTATTGGCGTCCCTAACCCGTGAGGAAAGAGAAGAGCGCCGTCTAAAATCAAATCAGCGACAGAGAGATAAAAGAAAGAATTATACGCCGGAAGAGCGCCAAAAATATCTCGACTGCCAGAAAAAGTCACAGAAGAAGAGAACGGAGAGATGCAAGGCGGCAGGGGGCGAAATTTACAAGCAACACTTAGCAAAGCTTAATAAATATTATCAAAATCGTCTCGAAAAATTGACCAGTGAGGCACCGGAGAGGAGATGGAGAAGATTAGTGAGTTTTAAAGTTTGTCAGGCAGTCCGGAATTTAAAGAAGCGGATGCGGAAGGAAGGGATATCAGAGAAGGAGATTGATGTTTGCGCTAGTGCCCTTAAATTGGAAATAGAGAGCGAGCCGATGCCCCCTCCGGAAACAATTTCGAAACATAAGCCAAGACCAAGGAAAGAAGGAGGTCGTATGCTGTATAGAAAATATCTAAGCAATTCGCCAAGTGAACCTGAAGCGCCGCAGACATGTCAGTGTCAGTCTGGTAATTTAACAGTGCCGAATTCCAATTTAGACGTGAAGGATTTAAATTCTACAGGTGAAATAGTACAATTGCAGACCGTAGTTCCTGTTCTTGAAGCTTCTCCAGAAAAGTGGCTGCCCGAAGGAGACCCCACTAAAACTCTGTCTCTTACTCTGGACCAGCCTGTTGAGGTCGAAATTGGAAGTGTTAGCGTCAGCGATTTGTATCTTCCTGCTGTTGATTCGTCTTCCGGTCCCGATGTATTTTCAATAAGCTTCCCTCCAACCAGTGATACTCAGGAAGGAGAACAAGAACAAATTGTGTACTTTACAACGTGGCAGCCCCTGCCAGTTTTTATCATTCAACCTGAACCGGTTCAACTGATAGTCACATCTATTGATGAAAACCCAACGGATATCACAATCACAGACACCGCAACAGAAACACTTAATGCAATTCCAATATCCACCATTAGTATTATAGAAATTGAGCCATCACCGTTGCAGTCTAATGAGACGGCGGTCGCTTCTGTCTCTACCTCAGCACCAGTTAAAAATTGGAAGTGTCCAAAATGCAAAGAAACAATGCCCTCTCATAATGAATTCCTAGAACATTATCAGAGCCATAAGGTGAATGAGGAATCTAAATCTGAGCTGGTTTCCAAGGAGAGCCCCACAAGTGCAGAAATTGTTTGCGAAAATCCCAAGGAAAATATTCCCGTGGAAGAAAAAGATGTCACAGCAGTGTGCAGCAATGCTAATACTTCAAGAAAAAGTAAGACTGTGAAGTTGAGTTTCCTCTGTCTAAAATGTCCACAGAAGTCGAGAGGAAGAAAGTCGTTTAAAACACACCACGGACTTCTGAAACATGTGGAAAAAATTCATCCGAACTCATTTTGGCCTTGCCGGTTCTGCAAGCTTTTAAAGTATCGTAAAGCGACTATGGATCAACACGTTAAAATATGCGAGAAGTATTTTAGTAGATAGCTGAGTTAAATAAAAATTTATGTAAAATTCATATTAAGTAATTTATGTACAAACATATTCAAAATGAAAAGCAGATGCTGAAAGATAAATTAAATTGAATATCACCAATAAGCGTTCACGCTCAAGTTTGACAAATGCTTTTAATTGTACACGACTAAAAAGCACGTAATTATTTTGCTAATTTAACTTAATTGACGTTAAAAACCATAACAGCAAAATAATGTGGAAAACGAAACTAAAATTTTATTAACATTTTTTGTAATTTTAAGTTTTATTAGTGGTTCTGATTCTACTCCTATTACATCCCATATTTTTACTCAGTGTACAGTAACCGTCGGAAAATGTCTAATGAATACATAAAAGCCAAAATTTATTTCTACTTTTAAACATATAATCTCATTTTGTATTTATTACGTACCTATGTAGCTCTCCAATTAAATTTAAGTAATATAATGAGTTCATACCACCCACGAAAACGTGGCAATTGAAAAAACCTTTAATAACAAAATTCATTAACTCATGGAAAATAGAAAACTAACAAAACAGCAAAAATATTCATTATCCTGAAAATCTAGCACTACTAATTCATAATTGCGATTTGCGATGTAAAAGTTATTTACAAAATCCGACACACACTTTCTTCTCCAAAAGTACATAGCACATATATTTGATTTGCTTAAAATCGCTGGAATCAATACAATTCACTCGGAAATCAACTAAGTACTTAATATTAATGGGCACTTGGAATTCGATCTGTTACTATTTTCAACTTCTTCTTCAAACGTCCCACGTAGTCAGCACTCATCTAAAAATTAAAATAAATCAAGAAAATGTTGCTGTAAACAAACCAAATAAATTAATTAAAAAAAATAAATCTGTGCTGCACATCGAGAACCTGGCAAGGAACCAGGTTATAGATAGCTACGTACATGTTCAAATCCAGAATCTACGTAAAGCTCCTCCAAGCTCTCCATTTTGAGAAAAAGGAAGTGGGCTTCGAAGTCCGTAAACTTAATTTCACCGCAGTTCTTTATTACCAGTTTCTTCAACTCTGGAAAATTAAAAATGATTTTCATTATATAATGATTTTTTATTTCTACAATATTCGCCTAATTTTTGGAGTAATTCCACGTAATGTATACTTGTTAGGAGGAGAATAGACGGAGTTTCGTGCAATTCCTTGGGATTGAATTCCTCCAAGTTGCCATTCAGTTGAGCAATTATGGACTCGGGATTCCTAACGCAGCAAAGAAAAGGCTCTCCGCGTGCAAACCACCGACTTTGGAAATTCCCCATTGAAACCTCGAGTTCCTCAATGCCGGAAAAGTAAACGAACAAGTTTCGCAAGGGATTTATTTCACCAAAATTGTTATCTGGTGCCAGGTAAAGTTTCCGAACACTAGGAAAGCACTTCGCCAACTTGCTCGCTGTGCCCGCTCCAAGAATAATGGGCGACAAGTGAAGTTCTGTCACACTTTGGAATGGTGTGGTTTCAGATAGTAGCTCCATACAGTTAATTTCACTCCAAACACTGCTCAAATCAAGAACCTCAAGTTTGGGGAAGCGGTCCGGAAATAAAATCGGCATCTGCCTCATTTCCAACTTTAGGAAGTGTAGGTGAGGAAATATAAAAGGCTCTTTGGATTTAGTTAAGAAAACCGTCGGAACGACAAGCTTTTGCAAGGTTTCACTCTGTCCCTCGAAAAATCCGCAGATTGCCTCCTTCAAACCATTCCAGTCACATCGGAAGTCGTGAAAGTGAAGATCAAAAGCCTGCAGTTTCAGACCTTTTACTCGAAGTGTGTTCAAGTAAAAATCAAGAAACGGCGTGTCTAACTCCAACTTAACAGATGTAAGTGTACTAGGAAGTTGCACGAAAAATTTCCGAATTCCGCTCGGTATGGCAAAAAAGCCATTATAAGTCATCTTAAAGTCCTTCAGCTTTTCACTTCTTGTTAACAAAAAACCAATGAACTGTGCAACATCTGCGTGGCAATCCTGCTTTCGGCTTACAGGAATGCTATTAAAGTGCGATGTACGAATATAAAGAGTTGTCAATTTCTCCAGCTTTAGACGAGATATGTCGCCCTGCACTTCCAACATTGAATTTAAATCACTTTGATGAATGTGTAATTGAAGTTCCACCATCTCAGGACCACAAAGTTGCCAGAATAGCTGCATCAGATGTCTGTTCTCAGGTGTCAGTACACTCCTGCTTATTCTGTAACTCTGATAGGGAATCATAGTACTGCCTCTCATTGCTTCCAGAAATTTGCTAAGCTCTAGATCAGTACCCTCCATAATCGATGTATCCCCAATTCCCATTGTAGATCTTGCCCTACGGAACACATTGGTGGCCACGTGTTTCCAAGTTTTGCAAACTAATCGCAAGTTTTGTACATCACGGGAAATTGCCCTCTTGTCAGGCCTGTGCCGTCCTTGTTCTCGAATCGGGTCAATAATCAATTTAAAGATCTTATCCAAAATCTAAAACAAAATTCACAATGGAAATTCATTAGTTAATTTGTCAGTCCCCTTACTGCCCAAGGTGGCGTTTTTTGAGGTTTTATTTAGTTTATTTATTTGCGGAAAGTTAAATTAGATAAAAACAAACAAAAACATTTACATGGCGTATCAGCAAGGGGTGAATGAATCTATCTGGACTCTCGTCATTGTCCGTTAAAGTTGCTGCCCTGCCCTCTTTCAGCAAAACGGCTGCTACAGCTACATTCACTTCTTCAGCAACCTTGGCACTTTCTTTTTGATTTGACTTCGACTTTTTTGACAATGGACCGGCTTCCTGCCATATACAGAAATAACTAATTTTTAATTTAAGTTTTTAATTTAGCATATATAGGCACTACCATCATGGTTGTACCAATGTATACACCTAAGTTCCTCAATGTTACTAATCAACTAATCACTACAATACTGTCAAATTTTAGTTATTTGAATTTATATTTTACTTTTTACCTGTTCCTGCTTCAGCACTTTTTCTCCGTCCATTAAGCCCACTTCAAAACAAAAACTAATTAACTGTGGAAATAATTCCTTGCTATCCGTAACACTGCACTAAAAATGAGCTTGAGTTGCCGTTAGTCAATCTTTAATCTCGAGAATAATTTCAGTTGATCGTTACTTAGCTGTCAACACTTCAACACAATTAATTTATTTCAGAAACAGCTTGAGCTTAAACATTAAATTCACCCCATTTAAAGTCAATACCGATTTCTTTAATATCAGTCAACTGACGATGAGTTGCCACTGCCATACAACGAAATTGAGCAAAAGTTATTTTTTCTCCATCGTATCCACTGCGCTGCATGTACCTTTTTGTTTTGTTGCTGACAGTTTGGTTTTATTTCCGTCATTTTCCGGCGATTTGATTTGAGGAAAACTACTTTATTACCTTTCGACGACTATAACCCTCGTCCTCTTCAAGTAAATTTCGTCTCCACTCTACGAATTTCTGACGACCAGACCACCGGACGGACATATATATAGCTGATTATTATGAGAAAAGGGGAAAAACGAACAACAAAAGAAAAACAAATTATAATAGCAGATACGGCAGGCGCTACTAGCTACTCTTATGGGGGCAGAGCCCCCTATATAAAAACCTATATATATAAAATAGTTATAATATAGGAGGCCATGATGGGGGCATAGCGAGAAAATTTGATGCTTTCATTGCAATCTTTTTTTCAGTTATTTATTACTGCCAACAGGTTAGTTTGGCAGTGAGGCTAAACAGGGGGCAATATCGGAACTGAAGTTTTCTGAAGTAGCAGTTCTTTGCTGTTGTACCACTGTGGATCACCACGATAAAATATGCGAAAAGTATAAACTCCATAGAAAGTAGTTTATCATAGTTTATCCTTCAAGTTACGTGACATGAACTATTTGAATTTTATTCGAACAAATTTTAAATGAAGAGCAGATGTTGAGAAATACATGAATTAAGGTCAGTATCAATTACTGATGCTATAAAGCACGTAATTATTTTGCTAAGCTTACATAATTGACCTTACAAACCAACATGCGAAATACGGGGTCTAAACTTTTACTTTTAATTTTAATTACTATTACTGATTCTACTATTGCTATTCTTATATTTTCCGTCAGTGTATCGTCACCGTATAAAAATATTTAATTTAATTTACTATTAATCAAGTCAAATATTTACATTAGCAAATATCTACTCACAATCAGTACCAAAATAGCCAACATTAATTTTTACTTCTAAAGTTCTAAACATAATTTTACGTTTCGTACTTCACCTACCAACGTAGCTTTTCAAGTAAATTTTACGTAGTGAGATTACATTGATGTCAAAGAAAACGTCATAATTCAGACAACCTTAACAAAATTCACTCACTCAAACTCGTACTAACAAAACGGCGAAAATATTCAATATCCGGAAAATCTAGCACTACTAATCCATAATTAATTGGGGTGTCAAAAGTAATTTATAAAATCACCCATACATAATAAAGTTGACTATCTTCTTCAAAAAACACAATACCTATGCATAATATTTAATTTTCTGCGTAGCCTAAATGAAATGCTCACCGGTAGAATCAAGGAAATTCACTCGGAAATCAAGTAGGTACTTAATGGGCACTTTAAGTTCAGATTCGATCTGTTAGTATCTTCAACTTATTCTTCAAACGTCTCACGATGTCAGCACTCATCTAAAAAATGCACCAAGAAAATTTTGATATAAATTAAGCTAATGGAATTAATTTAAAAACGACACGAAATCCATGTGTTGCAGATGTTGCACATCAGGAACGTGGCACAGAAAACCAGGTCATTGGTATTAGAGACAGTTCCGTACATGTTCAAATCCCGAATCTATGTAAAGCTTCTCCAAGCTCTGCATTTTGAGAAAAATAAAGTGAGCTGCGAAGTCCGTAAATGTAATTTCATTGCAGTCCTTTAGTACCAGTTTCTTCAATTCTGCAAAAAGAAAATGAAAAAGTTCATTGTTTACTGAAATCTTGACATAAGTACCTAATCTCGTAGATTGTAAACAATTATAAATTATACTTTTTAGGAGCAGAATGGACGGAGTCTTCCGCAATCTTCTTGGATTGAATTTTTTCAGGTCACCTTTCAATTGAGATATTACGAAGTCAGGGTTCCGAATGCAGCAAAGGAACGATTCTCCACTTGCAAACCCCCGACTTTGAAAATTTCCCATTGAAACTTCAAGTTCCTCAATACCGGGAAAGTAAACGAACACATTTCGCAAGGGATTTATTTCGCCAAAATTGTTATCTGGTCCCAGGTAAAGTTTTCGAACACTGGGAAAGCACTTAGCCAACTTGCTCGCTGTGCTCGCTCCAAGAATAGTGGGCGACAAGTGAAGTTCCGTTACACTTTGGGATGGTGCGGTTTCTGACAATAGCTTCATACAGCTGTTTTCACTCAAGAAGTACGTGAGGCTCCTAAGGTCAAGAATCGCAAGTTTGGGGAAGCGGTCCGGAAATGAAATCGGTAGTTCCCTCATTTGTAATTTCAGCGAGTGGAGCTGGCAAAATACAATCGGTTCTTCGGTTCGTTTCACTGTTAAGAAAGCCGTCGGAACATCTAGCTTTTTTAAGGTTTTGCTTTGTCCCTGTAGAAATTTATAGATTGTTTCATTTAAACTCGGAGGAACTGAGGAACTGAAGTGCACTTCGAAATTCTCCAGCTTCATATCCTTTTTTTGGAGTATTCTCAAGTAAAAATCCAAATAGTCGATGCGCGTGTAAAGGTTGATAGACGTAAGTGTGCATGGAAGTTGCATGAAAAATTTCCGAATTCCGATCGGCACGAAAGAAAGTCCATAATAAGTCAACGTAAAGTCCTTCAGGTTTTCACTATTTGACAACAAGAATCCAATAAACCGGCCAACATCTTCTTGGTTTTTCGGATTTCGGTTCAAAGGATCGCTGTGCACCGTGAGAATGTCAACAGTAGTTAATTTCTGCAGCTTAAGATGAGACATCTCGCTCTGAATTTCAAATACTGAATTTAAATCGCTGTCATGCACGCATAAGTCCACCTTCACCATATCAGGGCCACAAAGTTGCAAAAATAGCTGCATCAGATGACTGTTCTCAGGTGTCAGTACACTCCTGTTTATTCTGTAATTCTGACAGGGAATCATTGTACTGCCACTCATAGCTTCCAGAAATTGGCTAAGCTCTAGATCAGGACTGTCGATAATCCTTATACCCCCAATTTCCATTGTTGACCTTGCTTTCCGGAACACATCAGTAGCCACGTCTCTCCATGTTTTACAAACTAATCGAAAGTTTTGCACATCTCGCGAAATTATCCCCACATCAGGCCTGTGGCTCCCAGTTTCTCGAATTGGATCAATAATCAATTTAAAGATCTTTTCCAAAATCTAAAACAAAATCAATAAAGGAAACATTAACTAATTTGCCAGTTCCTCCTTTTGGATGAAGACGCGGACGGCTTTTTAAGGTTTGATGTAATTTGTGTCATTTACTACAAGTAAAATTAGATAAAAGCACTGAAAATTTACCTTGTCCACCAGCAAGGGATGAGTTAATTTATCTGGACTCTCATCATTGTCGGTCAAAGTTACCCGGCCTACTTCCAACATAACGGCTGCTACATTTAGTCCTTCATCAACTTCGGCACTCGTGCATTCTTCATTTGGCTTCAACTTTTTGGCCAATGGACCGGATTCCTGTCATAGAGAGTAAATTTAGTCTATAGTTAATTTAAGTATTTATAATTATCATATTATATCATATCGCTACCATGTGCTGCTTAGTTTTTAATGTTACTAATCACGACAAAAACACTATACCAAATTAAATTTTAGTTAATTTGTAGTTCGGCAAGTCATATTATTATGTTACTTCTTACCTGTTCCTCCTCCAGCACTTTTTCTCCTTCCATTATGTCCACTTCAAAAACAAAAACTAGCTGCTGAAATAAAATAATCCTTTGACATCGGTGAGTAGAGATCAAGTCGCAACTAGATCTTTAATCTTTAATAATTAATAATCAATCTTTAATCTTGATAATAATTTAACAGTCAACACAGCACAGCTTAAATTTACTTCATTTAATACTATCCATTTTCTAGTCAGTCAGCTGATTTGGCACTGTATGATGCAGCGAAAAATATTGCACAAAAAGTTTTTTTCTCCATCCGCTGCGGCTGTAAGTACAATACCTTTCTAACACCGAATGTTGGCTGTTTGCGCTTCTCGCCTCTACTCTGGGCGCTTTTGTACTTCGCGAATCGAATGACCGGATGTGTTTGTGCTGATTTATACATGAGAGGAGGACGGAAGGAAAAAATTCAAATAGGAGAATTTTATGACTGGCGCGGCTAGCTAACACTGATGGGAGGCATGTAAAGTAAAACGAGAAAATTCGGTAATACTTCCAGTGTATTCTAGTTCCAAAGCTTATCATTTTCGACAAAGTCTTACATGAGAGAATAGTAGGGGGGCATGGGGCAGAGCAGGCCAGGGTAACATCTCAATTAGAGTTCTGAGCCCGGCGGCGCCTCTGTGCTGCTGTGACTGAAGAAGTGCACTTTGATTTTATTCAAATTCAAAACAGTTTCACTTTGCCCCAAGTATCGGATCACCGTGCAATTTTGTGGCTCGGTCTCTATAGTCTATAGTGTATAGCAATTGTAGTTAAAATTTAAGTTTTTCGCTAACGTGCTAATTTATTTGTTATGCAAAACTTGTAAATTTCAAGGTTTTAGCCTTTTTTTAGGTTTTTCTGTCGTGGTCAATAAAAACGTACAAATTTTTAACCTAAGGAAGAAGCATCTTGACAAGTCGGCAAGTGTAATTAAAAGTTAAAACAAAATTACGCGTCATTTTTCGGTTATCAGTTACAGGCTGTCATTTGGACTTGTAGCTAATTCTGAAAATGCAAATACAAACATTTTCCAATATTTTACTCACCTTTGATGTACGTAACAAAAACATTTTAGTCATAATAGAGGCATACATAACTCGAGAACTCAATACGTTTACAATTGCATGGAGCGACCGCTTGGTGTGTCCGGTGTCCATTGGGGTGGTGATGCTTTGTGGACAAATTTTCATCACGGCGGATGTTTGGATAGGGATAAAATGCTGGGCTCACGTTCCGGTTCTTCTTTTAGGCACTGATGATAGGCATTTGAATTTTTGACACGGCACTAACAATCTATTTGCTACCGCCAGCGGCCAGATTAAGTTGTGCTAGTGATAAACTTGTGATGGCAAAGACAGATAAGTTTCCCAGGTGGAGAGGAAACAGGATGTTACCTGATGGAGAGATGGAGAGCTCAGGCAAGAATCCCAATTAAAGTTGGAACTCAAGTCAGTTTGTGCTGACAGGAGATGTCCCAATTAACTATTCTATTTTGAAGACTGATATTACCAATGCCGTCCTACTTATGTACCCGTAGTTTAGTGGGTTGTCAATTGGCACCTATTAAGGGTATTTTGAGAATGCACAGTTTGCTCTAACTAACTAGTAAGTTAAGTTCTAAGGGACACTAAAATTTGTAATAACGATAAGCTAAGCTGTTATCAAGTGCGATTTTCGCAATTTTAATTATGTAGCTAAATAATAAAAATACCATTACTATTTCCTAATGGGACTCGAAAGCATTGATTTTCACTCTATTTTATCGTTTTTGAGTATCCGTCACAATGTTTCAAAGGAACTACTACATGTACTGAATATATTTTTTCATATTTCATACTATTCTGTACGAAATTGTTCACCACTAGGGGAAGCGTCAGTTCTATTAAGTCCACGTGTCCACGTAAGCACTATTTCTGTAATCCAAACAAAACAGACACTTAATCAAAAAAACAAATTTAAACTTTCTACATGAAAGCTTTGGCAAATATTCAAGCACTCAATTTGTCCAAGAACATGCAAAGAGACGTTTTAATTACAATTTTGATTGCGAAATACGAAATATGTATGTTATATGAAAATTTCAATGTGGAGCGAGCTGCAGAGCTAGTCCCGAAACTAGACCTAGAAGTTTCTTCGGCCATTTGCCACTTATACAACTAAAAGCTTATGCAGGATTAATGCATCAATCTCAGGAACCCCCAAAATGAAATTTCGTTTTTGGGAAATTGCACTATTTTTACCAGTTATTGTTTTGTTACTAAATAACTGCCGTGTCAACAGCAGTAGTAACTCTAAAAGCCAGAAATTTGATTCCTTTCTTAGCTCATTTCGAGACTGCAGCTTCACATTTTTCCATTACAGCGCCGCTTCCTATTATCATGACAACTACAATGATCAATTTCATGAAGTCGTTGAGGTACTCGGTGCAGAAGTGTTTCTCGCTCTGCGAGTTAGTGACCGGGACACTGCAAAGAAGTGGAAGAGAAGTAGCACTGCCCTGCAGATTTCTAATCAGAGGTTGTCTCGTTGCTCAATTAGTCTGGTGATGTACTACACAACTTGCATCAAATATTTCGGGGAAGGAAGCAGCCAGGGAGGCACTGGAAATTCGCAGTTTCTCTGGATTATCAGGTTTTCCTCCGAATCGGAGGTAGTGAGCGGAAAATTATTTTATAGTCTGAATCTCGGAGGTACAATAATCCTAAAAATTTCCGATTTTAAGAAAATTTACTGGGTATGCGTTAGCTGCGGAGAAAATCAGAGGGCCACGGTTGTCATAATGGATCAAAATACTTTTGAAATTGGTGAAATAAAAAAATATTGGAGGCTCCTTGTATCAAACATGAACGGTAACTATGTTCGAATTGGGGAGGAAAGATTTTCAGACCAGCCGAGTGGGAAAATGCGCTGCACGTATATTGCCAAGATGTTGGAAAATCATTTCGAAAGTTGTATTCCTCTTGAGGTTCTCAGCGATAAACTCAACTTTAGTTTGACAATATCAGACACGCAAAAACCCAAATGCTGGATGGAACTGGATGTAATACCGGAACTGGAAACGATTAATTACTACAAAACAAAAAATAGACGATGGGTGACGTACGGTTTTAGTTACATTCACTATGGATTTATAGTACTCTATCACAGCACAGATGTGATTCGAGTGCAGCACCAAATTGAAGGAATTTTGAGTCCCCTTCCTTGGAGCGTGTGGCTCCTACTTGTTCTCTCAAGTCTTCTAGCCTCTGCTGTTTTTGTGTGGAGTCGTCATCCTAAATCGAAGCCATCTATAACAGACTTTGTGAGATCTGTAAGGAAAGTGTGGTTCTATCTTGCAAGCCTTCTCCTTTCACAGCCAGCGCCTGACTGGATGATATCTCGGGAGACAATCGTTCCTATTTCCGTTTGGGGCATATGGGCATTGGTGGTCCTCCTTATTTCCAACGGCTACCAAGGGGATCTCTTCTCTATGCTGACTACTACTGTGGAACCGGAAACTCCCAAAACCTTAAAGATGCTGGTGGGAAGCAGCATTCCTCTGTTAACATTCCAGCAATGCCACGGAGACTTTAAAATTTACTCTTGCCTAATGGATGAAATTATTTCACCAGCACTTTCGGGTGACCCCAATTCAAGTTTAACAGAGAAGTGGCATGCTCTTCTCCGAAATCTTTACAGCTCACTTGTCTGGATTTCCACTTCCAATGAAGAAATTGTTTCCTCTGTAATACAAAATTGGACGGTGCACGTGAACTATTCTTACAAGTATTCTTTACAAGAAAGAGTTGCTGCCATTGACACAGAGAGCGGACTAAATATTATGGCTGATGTTTTTGGTGCCTTGAGCAATATCTGGGTTTCCAAATACATCCCTACTACATCATTGGGGTTCAGTTACTTTTATGTAGTCAGAGGAAACTTTTTTTACTCAATCTTCGAGCGTGGCATGTCACAATTAGAAGAGTCGGGAATTATTGTCAGGTGGAAGCGCTCTTCCCTCATTGGCAAGAAGCGGGCTATGCTCAACTCCACCTTTACAAAATTACATGGTGGAACTGGAACCGGAAATAACGTAAATTATCCGATGACTCTGAGAAAAATGAATTTCTCTTGTGTAGGCGGCTACCTCTGTGCCCATACAAAAAAACAGCTAAGTGAAGAACTGACTAGTATCTCTATAGAGGTATACCAGGGTATATTATATTGCTGGTTGGGGGCAGTCGGAATGCTGGTGACAATATTTTTTCTGGAGTGTGCGGTTTACTTCAGGAAAAATGGAAAAAATAGAATAGTAGTTTTAGGGAAGGGAAGGAAACGGGAAATTTTACTAGCAGTTAGAAATTTTATTGACTCGCTAATTATTTCTGAAGGAAACGACAATATTTGAATTTTGTAAACGAGTTTATACACGAAAGAAAAATCAATTTGAAAAGCCATTAAGTTAGCTTAATTAAATTCAAGCAAATACATTTGTTCGGTGCTTATGGCAGCTCTCACAACATGACCAAAATACTTTCATGAA
Source organism: Acrocyrtus sp. NNG-2020 (assembly GCA_027744115.1). Taxonomy (NCBI): domain Eukaryota; kingdom Metazoa; phylum Arthropoda; class Collembola; order Entomobryomorpha; family Entomobryidae; genus Acrocyrtus; species Acrocyrtus sp. NNG-2020. The sequence continues at coordinate 36,197 of JAHZND010004949.1, read as the reverse complement.
AACTTTATATTGCAAAACTTATTATTTTTTACGCTTGTAGGGGCATACCAAGCGAGTAAGTAAAGAAAATGGAAAAAATCAATTGATATCCATCTTATTACAGAAAACACGAAAACTAAAATAATTAAAGTATCAGCTTTGATAGTAGTTCCCTTGAAATTAGTTTTGAAACACAGATAGTCATTTTAGTTGTTCCTATAACGGTTTCTACAACAATAACTGCCTTTAACAATAGAAATATTTCTTGTAGAATTTCCAGTACCGATTGCATTGCAAGATTTTTGATTGCTAGAAAGCATTGGCTCTTTATTTTGAAGGAGCTAAGAATAAAATTTAAGGTTTTATTTTTAATTTTTTAATCGATTAGCCTATTAGACAAGAAAATTTTACCGTGTTCATAAATATTACTTTAATTGGATTAAGTTGTTCACGGCTGGTGCTTTCTTAGCCGATGCCTAATTTGCCAATGTCCGCTGCCGAAGAACTTTCCGGATGGCTCTAAACCAAAATACAAAAAGAGGCAGCCAGACCAAGCTCATTTCTCCAAGAAGACATACTAATGCAGCAAGAAGGCCAGCACCTAGTACTATAAATAACACTGAAAAATTTTGTACTGATCCACTCTGTTTCCCCTTATTCTGCCACCTGGCACTGCTCAAATTGGGCGATGCCCTATAAAATGATTCTGTCAGGGATGCCCATCTCCCAACGATCCCAGTTTCCTTCATACTCTGTAATCTTGAAATTACTTGTGGAGGAATAATTCCAATGAAGTTCAGCTGATATGTTAGCTTTAAGTAGCACTCCTTCCCTAGATAAACATGTCCCGTGCTAATTTGAGAAAAATAGTCAGAAACAGTTTCCCGAGGAACAAAGAGCGCAGCCGTCCTTTTCCTGCGTTTGCTAAGCAAAGTATACAGTTCTCTTTTACCAAACAAAAACATTTTGTCAAATATTTTTGGAAATAATTTATAGTCGGGAGTCGTGGATTGGTTGTACTCTCGCTGATAATGGGAATTAGATCTAAACCAGCTCACTGTATCCTCCTGTATACGTCTAAGTGATATCCAACGAGTGTAGTTCGCCATGCTTTCCATTTCCGCTAACTCCTCTTTACTATCATAACGACTATCTATATCTATAGGCATGTTTCTGAAAGTAGTATGAGCAAACATAAATGGCTTAAGTATATCACCTACGAATAACTCTTCATATTGCCGCTCCTTTTTGCTTGTAATTTCTGAAGAATTTTTTTCCGCCGGCGGAATGTTGTAGATTAATGTTAAAATTTTTGTGTTAACGAACGTTAACGTAGTGAAATCAATGCCAGTATAAACTTCAACTTTATGATTGACTAAATGAGAAAAAGTTTCGTAGAAAAGGGGCCTCTCTGGTAGCATCATGTTCGAAATGTTATCATTTTTATAAGCATTACTTATTACTATGGCAAGTAAGAGGTAAATCCCAAAAATGATACGAAAGGCATCGGTTGCATTTGTACGGAGTACCGCGTCAGGAAATGGATTACCTTGTTCCAGAAGCACTTTCATTAAAGACAACAGCTGAAATTGTGCCGATTTTGAAGTTTTAGCTATTGCAAGTCCACAAACTTTGGAAAAGTACCCCAAAAGTTTGTGAACCACCGCAAGGCAAATGAGCACTATTCCAATGTGAATCCAAACATAGAGATGAAAAGCACTTGCCAACTCCCTGAGTGGATGTGGTGTTTTCCCCCTCGTTCCACAAGTTAAAAATTCATGGCATTCCAACGAATTTGTTGTCCACAGTGGATAGTGGAGTCGACGACCTCTTCCCTTAGAAAATACAAGTATGGGTATAATTTCAAATTTTTCGTGGGTTTGTCCAAGTTTCAATGATCTTATTTGCCCATTTATGCAAACCTCATTCATGTACTCAAGTAAGTATGTAAGGTTCGGTGACACCAAGCTGGTCAAGTAAACCCAGGAACGGTAAAAAAAATTCCGTAGAATAATTCCCGTACATGTACACATTCCTACCATTATTGCCAGGGATGGACATCGCACATAAAAGTTTTAAATATTTTTTTGAATTAGTCACCCTTAATTCGTTGAATAGTGTAGGCCGAATTTTGAAAAGCCAAGGTCCATGCAAACTAGACAAATTGGCGTCTTTAATATATCCCCGATCTGTGCACTTAATTATTTTTTTAAAACTAATGAAACTACTAGTGCGCACTTGAGTTGTAATAATATCTATAGAAGTTACTTTATACACTACTAGGGTCCATAATTGAATCGTGTCGTTTTGCGTGGTCACTACTACCGGCCCGTGGATTGCATAATTTGAACAACTTTCTAAGTCTGTCACTTTAAAAGAATGCAAAGGACCCGATGAAGAAACGATTTCCAATGGCCTTACCTTAGCTATCAGAAATATGCTATTTGCAGTATTAAAATCTTCCGTCGCTAAATAAGCACCTTGTTGAAGATACATCTTTGTAATCCACATTTCTACTAGCTTCTGTCTTTCCCAATATTTAAAAGTATCCCAGTCTTCAGTAACTACGAATACACATACACGAATGGATGAAACTGTACTAGGTACAGGTACTTGGAGCAGTTTCATTGTCGGAACCCTGTAGAACCAAATACGCGGATAACTTAATCGCCAGTCGTAAGGGCTTTGGAACAACCATTGTTCGGAAAACGTACGATGAATATCAAAACGTGATCTGTAGTACATCCGAGGTGGAAAGATATCTACGACAATTTCACATCGAAATGACTTTGAGCGAGAAACGAAGCTCCATCGATCCTGTGAAAAGCAGCTTAATTTAAACCACGCAGCTTCCATCAATCCTGTTACATTGGTGGTGTCACATCTTGAAGTTTGTTTGTCTGCTGCAGTAATATATCGGTGCGTCATCCATGCCATCTCTTTGTTCATTCTGTTTTCTTCAATTAATTTGTTTCGGAACGCAAGCAGCATTGGCCTTCTTACAGCTATAGGCTGACGAATTTCCATCAGATTTACCTCCATGTAATCGTTTACTACGATAAGACAATTACTGTCTTCGAATTCGTCCATAATTCGCATATCTATTGGTAAATCTATAAAATGCCATAGTGAAAACACATCGCGCCACAACCAAAGCAAACTTTTATTGTTTTTCAGTGCTTCAGTCCAAGGTAGTGATGATTTATATATTGGAACGGGTCGTTCTGACTCTGCACTTGTCTGATAAATGTCAACCAGGAACCACATAATAATATGAACAAGTAATATCCCACAACGTAACTTAGCATAACAATGTAGCTTTCTTGTTAAATTATGCTTTGCCATTTTATAAGGTATGCAGGTATCTGTCAAAATTTTTAAGAAATGAATAATAAAAAATATGTAATCCACGTTTGTAGGAAAATAACGGAAACAAATCCAGACTAAGGAAAACCCTAAACTAATAAATTATATTTACATATACTTTAAGTAATTTCTTACACATTAAACTGCTCTGCCAAATGATCACGCTGTATTGCTCTCAAGCGACAACTTACTAGCAAGTTCCATTTTTTTAAATTATATAGTCAAATGGAACTTTGGAAGGTTCTAAAATATCAAAGGCGTTTTAATAAACTCACAGAATTAGAAACGATTTTGGCTTATCATTGGAATCATCGATGATTAATATTCATATATGAGCACTTGAGCAGACTGTGGCAAGGTTAGTCAGTCAAAACGCTTGTAAGTGTTGTCACATTTTCAATGTTACTGCGTCTTCCTTTTTTTCTGTGATCGCAAAAAAACTATGGTTGTGTCAGAATTGCCGACAGAGAACCAAGATTTAATTTTTGTTTGTCTGGGAAAGTATGAAGTATTGTGATATAAAATTTCAGAAATAAAACCGGACTCGTTTTTTATCGGTTTTTTTACTTTCAGGTACTTTCAGCACAATATTTTCTACCAAATTTTTATCCAATTTGGTCTTCAAAAAATCATTTTGAAAGTATTTCAGAGCTCTATACTCTGCCAAAGAATAGCGAAATTTACTTCACACTTTGCTTTCCAATAGCAAACTAATCCAACACGAAGGTAGAGTTATTCTCATGATTGAGTCGAGTAGATTGTAAGTACCAAGCTGAAGTAGCTTAAAACAGTTTCAGTTTTTAATATAGTCAGGTACATTAATGGATTCCATTATAATTAATTAGCTATTTTGACAGAAGTTAGGTTAGTCAAACTTCTAGTTGAAAGCTTTTCAGGTACATAGGTACAAAACTATAATGCTGACTTAAGATACAAAACAAACCATTAATTTGCAAAATTAAATTGGCAAACCAATACCCAGAATAGGGTAGGTACCTACTCTTCCTGTTTTGCGTATTTCGAGACCCTCCAAAATTTCAATTCGCACTTTTATTCGAAGAATTGTCTGCAGATATCTATATGGAGACCGTGTACGCAATTTCTTTCAGCGATGTAAACGTTGTTAGATCATAATAAAATCATGAGCAGTTAATATCTAAATTAAATATGGAATAATCTAATAAATAAAATTGAAATCAACAAAGGATAGTACTTAAAATGTAAACTGGTATATTAATTATAATATTTTAATATTTATTGCTAATTGCTTTTGGTGAAATGGTTAATTAAAGTTTTTGTTTTAAGTATCAGTTTTGTCGTTCTGTGCCGTATTTTAAAATGAACTTTTTTTCTCATTTTGCCCCAAAAAGTGCTAACTGCTGGCGCCTTTCAACTTCTTTCTATTTTCTTTTTTTCATATTACCTATGTCGTCCTCCGTTCATTCTCATTCTATCCCATAATTTCGTATGATCGGCAGAAAACGAACAGGCCAACTTCAGTAACTCGTGAAGTGTACAAAACCAAAACCAACAAGATAAAAAAAATTGGACAGCAGTGAGCAGCGGAGTTGAGATTAGGAAAAAATATATTTTTTCAATATTCCTTGCTTGCAAATATTTGATTTTTCTAAAAGTAAATATTGGATAAGTAAAATTACACAGTCGAGCTAATTGCTGAAGTGAGTTTCAATGTTTACTTTATTTTAACTATGGAATTTATCTTTAGAAGAATCGATTACCTGCTTCTTGAGTTGAACTAATTTCTCGAAAGTAAAAGTATGTTTACAGCAGCTCAGCTGATTGGTAGAAATTCTAAATTCTCAGAAGTGGAAAAAATGGAAGGAGAGAAAGTACTGGGACAGGTGAGGAGATTATAAAATTAATTATACACTTTCTAATTTTACGGAAGTATTTGATATAGGTATTTGTTATGGTACATTGTGAATTGTGTCTGTGCCTGTTATTACTATTGTTAGACACTATTCAAATCCTTAAAACTGAACTGGGTATGTATTGTATTTACTCTAGGAAGAGGAGGCCAGTCCACCGAATAAAAAGTTGAAAGCTTCGCAAAAATCCAACGGAAACGAAATCGCCGAGTTTTCTGGAGCTGGAGAGCTAAATGCTGTTCCAGTGAAGTTGGAAGGATACAAAGCTAAGAGTAACTCGGATGAATCGATTCACCCTTTGCTTGTGGATCATGTATGTATTCAATTTAGCATTTTAATTTTGTGGAAACATTATTACTAGAGGATCATTGAATGTTGGAATAATTCCTAATCGAGGCAAGATATTTGATTGATTTCTCTTCTCCTTTTATTTTAGATTTTGGACAAAATCTTCAAATTGATTATTGACCCAATTCGAGAAAAGGGAAAGCATAAGCCGGACGTTGAGGCAATTTCGCGAGATGTGCAGAATTTTCGATTAGTTTGTAAAACTTGGAGAGATTTCGCTACCAATGTGTTCCGAAAAGCAAGATCTATGATGAATATTGGAGGTGAAGAGATTATGGAAGGTCCTGATTTACAACTTGGGCGGTTTCTGGATACTATGAAAGGCACCCATATGATTCCAGTCCAGAGGTACAGAATTCACAGGAGTGTCCTGACTCCACAGAACAGCCAGCTGATGAAGCTGTTTTTGGAAATCTGTGGACCAGAAACGGTGGAGATTCATTTAGCAATTAGTGGTAGCGACGTGAATTCCAGTTTTAATATTCCGGGTGACGGTTCCCATCTAACGCTGGATAAATTATCAACTGTTATCCTTCATATGAACTACGGCCATGGTCCGTCAGAACAGAAAAGTAAAGATCGAGAGTATCGAGACGTAGCTCACTTCATAGGATTTTTGTTCTCAATTGCTAATCACTTGAAGAACTTTACGATGACGTATCATGGACTTTGCGGTGGAGTATTTGAAGGAATAGAGAAATTTTTCGAAAAGATCCCAACTTCACTCAAGTCCATTAAATTATACACCACTAACTATTGGAATTTCTGCATGAAGATACTTCAAATGAAGCAATTGGAGCTAGAGACTTTTGCATTTCACTTCTACGGAGAACAGATTTTTCCCAGTTGGGTTGAAGAACTCTATGGATTTTTCGAGGAGCAGAGTAAAACACTGAAGATATTATCGGTTCCAACAGTTTGCTTAACAGTGCAACCAGAATCAAAAAATCCGATTGTATATGGTCAGCTGAACTCGCTAGTAGCACAAAGGAGGCAACTACCTATTTCGTTTCCGGACCGCTTCCCCAAACTTACAATTCTGGATCTGAGCAACGTCACGCATGAACCTAACTGTATGAAGCTATTGTCAGTAACAGCGCCATCGGAAACTGTGACGGAGCTTCATTTACCGTACATTTCCTTGGGAGCGGACATAGTAATGAAGTCGGCGGAGTGCTTCCCTAAAGTTCAAAATCTTTACATTGGGCTAAGTAGTCAATTAACTGGAGTAAATCCTTTTCACAATGTGTTCATCTACTTTCCTAATATTGAGGAGCTCGTCATATCATTGGAGTGCGACAACAAAAGATTGGATGAATGTGGAGAGTCATTCCTTTGCAGTATTTGCAGTGACCACTGCGAAAGCGCTTTATTGAGAAGAAACCTCGATGACTTCGATTTCAAGATGATTGGGGAAACACCGTGCATTCTTCTTTTTAAAAGTAAGTACATAAATTTTAAATAATAATTTAATAAACTAAGTAAATGCTTCTACGATTACTGTAGTAACGATGAAGTTTACAACAAACAATTAATTTATGAATTTTTCTTGCTTTTTTAGAGTTGAGGAAGCTGACACTGAAGGACTGCCACGATGTTAAATTTACGGACTTTGCAGCCCACTTTTTCTTCCTTAAGATGGAAAGCTTGGAGGAACTTTACATAGATTCTGGGTTTGGTCGTGTACGAAGCTATACGAGAATCACGCTAATTCTTAAAATAAGAATAAGTAAATTAATTTATTTTCATCAATTAATTTTTAAAAAATAATTGATTGTTTTAGATGAGCGCGGACTATGTCACCCGTCTCAAGAACAAGCTGAAGATATTGGGAGACTAAAGTACCATGGCTCATCGAGTATCTGACGACCGAGTTAATTTCATCCCCGTTACCTTCAGTTGCAGTAATGAACTTTTAATTTAACAAAACTATAACTAACTACTTCATTATTTTTTGAGCTGATGTTTAGTTGTAAGGTGTATGCGTATATTAAGTTGTTAATAACATTACTTTAACCTCGTGAATGAATTACTAGGCAGGTGGACGATGATATTGAGTTAAGTTGAACTGACGAATGTATCCATATATATTAATAAGTATTAAGCATTACATTACTTTGACGTCGTCGACATGAATTAGCAGGCAACTAGACTAGACAATATTGAGGATTTTTGGGGTTTTTTGTATTTTTTTATGAAAAATACTGTGTTTACATTATTACGTTAATTTAGAGATGACTGTCTTCCTGTATTTTCTTTGGAATCACATATTAACCTGTAAAAGCATTACTGCTTGAATTTTGATTGTACGAAAATGTAATGGAATAGTATATATTATGCAGAATATGAAATAAATGTAGACTATATTGTGTTGAATTTCGAATACGGACACAAACGTGGATATGGCATATTATGATTATTTCGAATGATTATCCTACAAATTGCAGAAGTGAAATTAAACCTCGAGGTAGTTGAGCTCACAATTATCTAAAGCTAAAGGTGGACAGGAAGGATTTTCACCTCACATTTTGGAACTGAATTGTATGCTTCCATTCCTCGAGGTTCAATTCAATATTGATCATTCATTCCAGTAAGTTAGAATTGTTTTTTCTTCTTGGCAATGCGAAAAGAATAAATATTGTGAATATTATAAATATTCAATATTCCAAATGATTCAATGAGCGTACGTTCCACCAGAGACAAATGAAGCCATCCTTGTAAATAGCAAAGTTGTTTTTCACTCTCCCTCAAAGTTAGACATTATATCGGGAAATGAAAATGAAGGAGTTTACAGTTAGTAATGCTAAATTGGAGCTGCTAGAAAAAGTTGAAAATTACACAGAGAGGCTTTCCATTGTGCCATTTATTTCACCGACGAGTGCTTTATTTTTGGCTTATCGAAGGAACAATTATCCTAACACGCCCATAAAGGATATGGATAGCGGCATCGTACTAAACCACATAATTTATCTACATGTCAGAGATCAAGAAAAAATTATTCAGAAATGTAGCAGCAAAGCAGTTGCGTTAATTACGTGGAAATACGCGGACACCTACAGTAGGACAGCGAACAGGAAAGGGATCTACTCTGGAAAGGAGAGCTTGCCTGGAAAGACATTCCAATTTCAGTTTTCTGGTCTCATCTCGCCCCAGCATATTCATAGACTAGCGATTTTAAAGGATTCCGGATTAATTGAGAAATGGGTGTCGTTGCTGACTGCATTTATGATGGCACGCTCCCACTTCATTCATTCCCCAGGCGTTTTGTCAACTACTAACGCTACTAATTACGACCCTGATATGGAGAGGAAGAACTTCTCCGTGATATTCACTTTACTCGGCGGAGGTCTTTCTGCCGCTGTTTCCTGTCTTTGTCTTGAAATGTTTTTTGGATGGGGTTGTATTTCTGACATGGTCTCCTAAACGAATTTTGCGTATGCGAGTGCAGGCCCGATAAAATTGACTGAAGACCTCTTTGAGGTAAAATTGAAATCAACAAATGTCAATGCTTAAAAATGTAAATTATTATGTTCATTATAATATATTATGTTAATTGCTTGTAAAAGCCTTTGTTTTGTCAGTTTTGTATCCGGTGTGCTCAAAATGAAATATTTTTCTCATTGTGCCCCAATAAATGCTAACTACTGGCGCGGCGCTTCTCAACATCTTTCGATTTTCTTTTAACTCATTTTCTTATCTCTCATTTATATTCCATTAAATGAGAATGGGAAAAACGAAATTTTCGTTTTATGATCGACAGACAACAGAAAACAAACAAAACTACGTCAGCAACGTATAAAGTGCTACCGTACCAAAGAAGATAAAAAAAACCAGGGAGCAAGTAGTATGCGGCAGGTAGCAGAGTCGACAAATTTAATATTTACTTTTTTCAATACTCCGTGTTTTATAATATTTGATTGCTCTGAAAGTAAATATTGGCTTAGTAAATTAAGCTAATTACTGAAAACTGAAGTAAATTGAGTTTCAATATTTTTTTAATAGTAAGTTTTGAATTGTTTATCTTCAAAAGAACTGATTAACTGCTTCTTGAGGTAGCTAAGCTTCCGGAGTATGTAGTAGTTTCCGGAAAGTAAGAGTCCGTTTTAATTATCAACTGATTAAAACTTTTAAATTCTTAAAAGTGGAAAAATGGAACGAGAGAAGGTACTGGAACTGGTAAGATTATAAAATTATAATCTTTGCATATTTACGGAAGTATTTGATATGGGTATTTGTTGTTATTGTGATTTGTCTTTGTAGTTGGTTACTATTTGTACAAATGCTTAAACTGAACTAGGTATGTATTGTGTTTACCCTAGGAGCAGGAAGCCAGTCCGCCGAATAAAAAGCTGAAAGCTTCGCAAAAATCAAACGGAAGCAAAATTTCTGAGTTTTGTGGAGCTGGAGAATTAAAGGCTGTTCCAGTGAAATTGGAAGGAAGTCAAGCTGAGAGTAACTCGGAGGAATCGATTCATCCTTTGCTTGTGGACCATGTGAGTATTCAATTTTGTATTTTAAATTTAAAGAAAACTGTTTACCAGAGGAAACTAAACTAATTCGATTTTCGTTTAATTTTAGATTTTGGAGAACATCTTTAAAATGATTATCGATCCACTTCGGGAAAGGGAAAAACAAAAACCTGACGTTGCAGCGATTTCACGTGATGTGCAGAACTTTCGATTAGTTTGCAAAACTTGGAGCGAGGTGTCTACCAAAGTGTTCCGGAAGGCAAGATCAATCATGAATATCGGCGGTGAAGAGATTATGGAATACCCTGATTTTAAGCTTGAACGATTTTTGGAAACAATGGGGGACAGTTGCATGATTCCAGTGCACAGCTACAGAATTAACAGGGGTGTCCTGACTCCACAGAATTCCCTACTGATAAAACGCTTTTTGGAAATCTGTGGACCTGGGATTGTCGAGCTCCATGTATCGATTCATGACGGTGATGTCAACTCAACCTTTGAGATTCCTGGCGAAGTTTCCCATCTAAAGCTGGAGAAATTATCAACTTTTCTTATTAGCATAAGGTGCAACCATGGCCGTGTGAAACAAAAGGGTCAACATCGAGATGTAGCTCATTTCATTGCATTTTTGATGTCAATCTCTGAAAATTTGAAAGACTTTACAATGGCATATGGACTTTGCTGTGGGGCATCCGAAGGAATAGAAAAAGTTTTCCAGCAGCTTCCAAGTTCACTCAAGTCTATTAAATTATACACCAGTTATCGGAATTTCTACTTGAATATAATTCAAAAGAAGCGCATGCAACTGGAAACTTTCGCATTTCGCTTCTATGGGGAACAAGTTTTTCCCAGTTGGGATGAAACAATCTATGCATTTTTTCAGGAGCAGAGTAAAACATTAAAGAAGCTATCGCTTCCGACAGTTTGCTTAACAGTGCAACCAGAATCCGAAAAACCGATCGTATTTGGCCAACTGAACTCGCTGAAGGTACAGATGCGGCAACTACCCCTTTCTTTCCCGGACCGCTTCCCTAAACTCACCGATCTTGATCTGAGCAACGTCTCATATGAACCATATTGTATGGAGCTGCTGTCAGTAACAGCTCCATCCCAAACTGTGACGGAGCTTCATTTTCCGTGCACTTCCGTTGGAGCAAACACAGCTATGAAGTTGGCGGAGTGTTTCCCCAATGTTCGGAAAATTCACCTTGCTCGAAGTGCTAAATTTACTGGAGCAAAAAATCCTTTTGAACATGTGTTCGTCTACTTTCCTAATATTGAAGAACTCGTAATATCTTTGAATTGCTTCAATCAAAGAGTGACTGGATATGGAGAGTCATTTCTTTGGAACGATCACTGCTACAGAACTCTATTTTTCCGAGACGTGAATCACTTCTATTCGAAGATGATTGAGAAAAAGCCGTCCATTCTTCTTTTAAAAAGTGAGTATACATCGTTTAAATAAATAAATTAACTAAATAAATGCTTCTTTGAACACGTAACACTGTAGTAATGAAGTTAGTAGAATTGCGAAAACAAGCCATTAATTTATGAAGTTTTCTTGTTTTTCAGAGTTGAGGAAGCTGGTACTGAAGGACTGCAATGGTATTAAATTTACGGATTTCGCAGCTCAGTTTTTCTTTCTCAAGATGGAAAGCTTGGAGGAACTCTACATTGATTCTGGATTTGATTTTGTACGAAGATATACGAGAAGCACGCTAATGAATTTAATTAAGTACAAGTGAATTAATTTAGTTATATGATTTATTTATTTCATTTATTATTTAGATGAGCGCTGACTACGTCACTCGTCTCAAGAACAAGCTGAAGATAATGGGAGAGTAAAATACCTACGCTTATCGAGTATCTGACTGCCGAGTGAATTTGATTCCCACCCCCGTTACCTATAAGTTGTAGTTACAGTAATGAACTTTTAATTTAACAAAACTAATTAACTACATGATTATTTTTAGAGCTGATGTGAAGTTATAAGCGGTATGTGTGTATGTATAGTAAGTTGCTAATTAACTACAATAATTTGATAGTTTGACATCGTCGACATGAAATAGTAGGCAACTAGATATGACGATATTGAGCTTTTTGTTTGTTTTTTGTAATTTTGAAAAAAGATGTTGTGGCAAGATTTCGTAATTTTAAAGATGACTGTCTTCCTTCCTGGATTTTTTTTCGCATTAATTATTATTTTCTCTAAGCCTCACTGTTTGAATTTTGATTGCGTGCAAATGTATTGGAATACCTATGAAGTACCGATAGAACTGAAAATAAATATTGATTATATAATGCGTTGAATCTTGAGTATTGTAACTTGAAGAAGTACGGACAGATCGTAATAGCCAGCTGATGATATCAAACATGAATGAAAATTGAATTAAGAATCACATCGTTTAATTTAGGAAGATAATATTGACCGCTTGTCGAGTCTATTATCTGCTATACCATATACCATATAGGGAAAAAATATCGCAAACACTTTGATGATAAATTACGCTCATTGTTATTTGGAGTTCGTATTCTGTACAATTCAGTCTCTGTGCTATTTGTTTCTTTTTGCAGTGTCAGATAAAATCACATTATTTAGAATGCATGGTTATCCTAAAAGGTAAGCCTAAACAAACGGGGCATGAGAATTGTCACTAGTACTACGGCAAACACAATCATCGTTATTTTATTTTCCGTGCTAGTACACGTAAGCTTTTGCGAGAACATTGGCTTCTGTTGAGGCGTATGTTCAGTTTGGTAGTGAAACCGCAATCCTAAGATACTAAGGGGAAGAGTCAGGGGGCAATCCAAGAACTGTGGCGAAACCTTGAGAGTGAGGAATACAAAATTGTCCGGGTATGCGAGTGCATTGGCAGTGTACCAATATACATACAAGCGAATTTTAATTGTAAATCAACTTGACGGACACCTCAAAAATGGCTCTACGCATCTTCGTTCCACTTCTCCAGCACATGTCATACACTTTAAGTTTTGTTATCCTGCTAACTTGCTTTCTTAATCTAAAAGCAAATGCAGCCAACACCTTTAGCAGAGCAGTGCCCAGGCCCAGATGAGTAGTGCTTAGCAACATAAAAATTGTTCATTAATTTTAAGTAACCATGGCCAGAGGAATGGATGATAAAATTTAGAAAATTTTCGGAGAAGGTCGTTCCGACCGTTGGTCAAGTCGGGTATATCTGCTCGATAGGAAGTAGTTATAAAATGTCGAAATGAAAATTTTAGAAATGCAAAGAAAATTTGCCAATGAATGAGGTTTTACTTTTCGTAAAATAAATTGCCAATTACAATGCTAACAAAATGAGCAATAACAAGAAAGCTGGAGTTAAAAAATCAACCAGTTGAAATTTTGAAAATTAAATTTTGAATAAGTTGAACCGAAGAAAGGTTTGGAATTGGAATATTGGGCTATAATAACTTAGGCGGCACCAGCTCCACTGCCCTGCAAGAATATATCAAAAAGTAAATCATATTGAGTTAAAATTTCCAATGTAGTTCGGGAATGTTCCCGGAAATATTTCCACTTTTATGAAATCTTACGGCAGCAGCTACTGCAACTACGGCAGCAATGATAGCGACAACGGAAAAGATCTTCATGTTGAAGTTATAGTTGGATTGAGAGATTTAGCAAGTTTGTTCTTCTAACTGTCAGGACAGGAAAAAGGCAACTGATGCTTTGACCTGGCTAGGACGACTCCTTTTATACCCGGGTCTGCCCTTCAAAAAGTATTGACAGGAGTTTGATCGCTGTATCCAATGTAATTTAGTTAATTGCTTTGTTTTTCTCTTAATGTTATGAGGAAATTACATTCCATTCTGGTGATTTTCCATTGACTTTGTCGTAAACAGTTTTATTACCGATTGTTTTAATTTTTAAATTAAAGCCAATACATAATACAATTCACACAGTAAAGTTTTTCAAGTTGGGTCAACTTTATCCTTGAGGAGTAGGTCATAAATGAAGCAATTCTTAAGAAAGAACAATAATAACTGCTGAATCGCATTAAATAAATTGCGCAAATAATTGTTATTCGATACAGCAGTTGACCACCGCAATAAAGTTTTTATTGTGGTCATGTCCTTCCTCGGAAGTTTTATTTCTGCGATGTGATGTGGAATTGAATTATGCAATATATTTATATAATATTTTAAACCAGCTATCCATTGTTAGTATTATCGAGTAGTAAATTATGCGACAAAAGTCATTTCATGCTAAGGACTATTGCCTTTATGAATTTTCCTGGATAGAAATTGCAAAGTAAAGAAAAAATGTAATTTCTTTCTGTTTCACTTTGCCCCACTAAATAGGAATCATGTATAGCTTGCTATAAAGTTTTGTTGTTCTTTTCCTACTACATAATTTTAATTCTATCTATAATTCATAATTCCATAGTCCATAGCTAGCACTTATGTTTTGCGCTGCAGGATTATGTACCCCTATTACGAAAAAAAATATTCAGCAACAACTCCAAGTACATCGTCGGAAAATTGAACTTGTCTTCTTTTTAATTTTGAATCTGTTATAGCAGAAAAAGGCAAAACAATAAATTAATAACAGTAATTATTAAGTACTAACATAAACTGGGGAAAGTTGAACAACTTTTTATTTCCATTTGAATAAAGTAATTTGAACAAAACAAGCCATATATTTCGGTAATAGGTCTTCGAACTGTCATCATTTAATAGCTTCGTTTATTACTGCGGATTATGTACTTTATATTAGCATTAGAAATCAGAATTATTTTAGCTAGAAATCGCCTTTTACAATTACATTAAAACTGTGCTTTGATTTTGATTGCGATAGCTTTAGAAAATTGGTAGTATTAACTAAATTGCATATAATACCTAATTAGTTACATGAAAAATGGCAAATTTAAGTGGTCACTACAAACGCTTTTATCCCTGGATTTCTTGCACCCATGTCATGTCATGTATCTAATAATTTCTGAGCTAAATAATGTTATTTCGTATTTACTTTGCTCACTTTTGCTTTGGTCTTTGCCATAGCAAGTTAAGCCATGATAAGCACTCGATGTTACAAATTTCTCGGCCTTATTCTCCCCCTGTATAGTGTCACCGGCTGCTTGCCATACATATGGGATCCCTTAAAGCTCTTATTTGTAAATTCATCTGTATCTAGCCGCAGATGTCGATGGAATGCGGTGGTGGTCCTTACTGGAAATATATTTTTGGCATTCCAATGCGCCAAGTGCTACCTAAATAGCAACTATGTCGCCTTCAACTTACTTTATCCCGTCGCTTGCATCCACCTCATGGTATCTCAGTTACCATTGTGCTACGCGGTGTGGCCCGAAGACGGTCTTACTGCTCTTAACTCATCGCTTGTCTACATTCGCCATATTCATAGTGAGTGAAAATGAAACTAAAATCATTGACCGACCCAACTTAATTTTTTAAAACTTTTTGAAAATACCACAGGAAATTATTTTCCCAGCCACAACCCAAACAAATGCAAACTGACGCTGCTTTTTGACCTAATTGCGGCTCTCCTTGTCCTCATACATGTCGGAGTCTATTTTGGCTTCTGCATAGTGAGCCTCCTATTTCCCAGGTCGCTCATTTTTCCTACATCTCTCCTCATGGAAGGCACCACAGATTATTCGTTCTTTCTAAAATTTATTGCGCACCTACATCCATTCTACATCTGCTTTGTCATGACATTTAACTGCTTAGGATTGGTAGTGGCAATATTCATCGGAAGCGTCTACATAGTCCCATTTATTATTTTGGAGCTGGGGCTAGATCGGGAATCTTACAGGAGCAGTGACAAGCTTCGGGAGTCCTCCAGACTTATGCTGGAGTTTAGATGCGCCCAACTGCTCATGCAGCGATTTCTATCTCTATGGGGAAAAATTATCCTATCTACTCACACATTGATCACGAAGCTCACCGTAGTGTCTGCATTCATCGTACTTAGACAAGGAAGCAGGATGCATCTTCTTTCCGCGGTGGTTTTCTTTGCAGGAGGAATATTAGCTCCGATGGTGTGGGCATCAGTTCTTGTTGTGGGAGGATATGTGCACTTATACGGAGAGAAAGTTCTCCTGTCGTGGAAGTACCACGAGTGGGGTAGTAAGCGAGAGAGGAAGCTAATGTCAAAGTTCCGGAAGTCGTGTAAAGCAATTACGGTACGCTGTGAGGGATACTTTGTGATCAGAAGACGGTCCGTTCTAAACTTTATACGGGCTCTGTCCAGGGGCATTTTTAGATCATTGCTGGCACTCTAAACTTTGAAAGAATAAAGGTTGTGGGCCCACGCTTATCTGACTGCGGTTACTCTTATCTCTGATATTCTCTCTTCTAAGGTGCAGAATAACTCCAAGGTAAACTTGCTGCTCGCTACGTTTCCCGTATCAGACTGCCTTCTTTATTTGCATCTTGTCTACTCTATTTATACACTAAAAGCTCCTCACACAGCTTTTACACATAACAAGATAGCAATATCTACAACAAAACAGCTTATTCTACGATGCTCATGCATCTCCGTTATAACTTGAAAAGCATTTACTCTCGAAGGTGCGCTAATGCAATTCAAAAAATTAAAAGCCGAATTCGTTTTAAATTTTCTCTTATAATGCCAATACTTCGCCACCTTTAAAATACATAAGCTCCAAAACTTTAATGCACAACGCTAATATTATGATGCAGATATCCCTTCAAAATAAATAAAATTAAAATTAACCGTATTAAATCAGTTTCATTTTTATTTTCAGTAAAGTTTTATTTTTGTAGTCTACACCATTTGAATATATTTACCTAACGCAAACTACTGGCAAATTGCCATGCTCTATATCGCTTCTACGGAAACTACGTTTGAAATTTTGAAATTTTCTTTTCGTGAATATGCTTAGCCGACATTTCCGACAAAGTTTCATTATGGCGGTGATATTACAAAGGCCACATATTTTACAACCTAACCTACCCTTACATTTCCTAAACAGCAGTGTTACAGTTTCGACAATGAAAATAGCTAGAGCTGTTCCTAATCCGCATAGCCATACGGTGATCTTACAACGGCCACATTTTTTGCAACCTTCAAGTAACCTAACCTTACATTTCCTACACAGCAGTGTTACAGTTTCTACAATGAAAATAGCTAGAGTTATTCCTAAGCCACATAGCCATACGGTAAATATTACAAAAATATTCCCATGTATTGAAGCAGCCTCTGGCCCGTTCTGCTCTAACCTTCCGGAGTTTGTCTCAAGTAGGGACGCCCCATCCATAATACTGTCCCACCTTCCCAAAATTCCACTCTCTCTAACTTTCGCGAGTCTCATTATTACCCGTGGCGTCACCATTCCAATAAAAATTGAAACGAAATCTTGTCGAAAATAGACTTCTGTGCCTTTGCTCACATAACTACTCCGTCTCCGTTGTCTTTCTAGATGCTTAAACCAAACATGAGCGACTCCAGATTTTAGCACAACTGCACTCTTGCTCTTATCACAGTTCTTTAAAGAATCCTGAAAAATCTCAGTTTCGACTGCAGCATAAATCTTCTCAGCTTCCGCGAGAACAATATCTCTATCTGAATATGACATATTTTCTGGAAAGCGCCATTGCGGATGCTCCTCATTCACTTGGGAAATAAAGCTGCGCAAAACAGTTGGAGCTAAACTGACGTTTTCATAAACCGTGTCTTCTAGGATTTGTCGCTGTCTGGTTTTGTAGATTACATTACCAAACCTTTTTGTCATAAACAAATGTGACACTGCTAAGGCGTCTATATTTCGAATCCCAAAGCTAAATATATGTCTGAACTTCTTAATTTCGCTGTATTTCTCGTTTAGGGTTCTGACCAAAGCATAACCTCTTCTGGAAGGGTTAAGAGTAGTGTGCACTTTGACGTCATCTTCCATCAACTGCTGAAATGTTTCATAGAGAAGGGGGCGGTGGGGAAGGACCATATTGTAGACGTTATCGTTCTTGTAAGCGTTACTAATAACTAGAATTGGAACGAGGAGTGATATCATTAGACGGACGGAGTTCTCTTGCTCGCAACCGCAGCTAGGAAACACGTTTCCCTGTTCCAGTAAACTCCTTACGAGAAAAATGGCTTTTCTAAGTGAACTTTCCAGCTTTGAGTGCAGTTTGCAATTCGTGGAATTTTTGGTATACTTGGGAATAGTCCAAGTGAGAAATTGCCATGCAGCCAAGACGGCCAACAGACTTGCCAAGATGCTTACCCAAACACTTGTGTGAAACGGGCTAACAAGTTCTCCAAACATTAACGAAGACGTGCCTCGGGTGCCACAGGCAATAAAGTGGAATCCGCTGAGAGGATCTGAAATACTGAGAGGAAAATGTGGATGATATGATCCTGCCTTATGTGAAATTAAAATACTTGCTGGTCGCAGGACCATATCGCCATGAAACGATGTTATATATCGGTGAGTTTTCATCTTTCCCTCCAAACAGTATTCAATTTGATTAGGATATCTGTAATAATGGTACATGCTGTAATTTCTGTTTACAGCTGCCCACAAATGATGGAGAACCAGCCAAGACATATTATCTGTTATAGCTGAGGAGCTTAATTTTCCCGCAGCAAGTTTTCTGAGAGCTTGACTGCTTTCGAATGCCAAGCAACTAGAAACCTTCGTCTGTAAATAGGAGATGCCAAGACTATCCAACATGGCTAAAGGCTCAACGGTGGGTCCTACATCCTCCACCTTAAATAGTTTCGAGATACCTACAACTAGTTTATTTTCCCAAGAGACGTGAATGGAACAGCCTCGCACACACGTTTCGGAAAACGGCTTGAAGGAGACTCGATGAAAGTATTTAACTTTGGAAATTTTGGAAACAACGCCTACAAAAAACTGATGGTTTTTAGCTTTTCTTTCTGCCGAGTCAACATCAATGCCACTAAACAGTCGTTCGGGACGAGATAAAATGGAATCGTGTATCCATTTCTCGAAAATAATTTCCCAGCTGCACAAAGACAGCAGTGAAATATCTTCTTTTATTCTCCCACATCGCAAATTTCTAAATGTAGCTGACACAATAAAAATTTGCAGTATTGGTCTACTTCCAGGGAACACAACTGGCAACTCGTCGGAAACATTTTTAAAACCTTTAGACTCGTAGTACCAGTTTCGGGAGTAGCTCAGAAACGGTGTTCTATTTGCTCCGGCAAGCGTCACATCTACATTCCCTAATTTTCCAAGCATTTTTGTCTCTTTCATAATCTTTTTAGGGTGAGGCGGGAAGAGGCTTACGTGGAACTCATAGTTCCAAGGGCTGACACTGGACGCAAACCTGGTAAAGTTCATAAGAGCACATCGGTACGTAGCGAGTTTACAAGTTCCTTCCGCTACGCCAGTGTAATTAAAAGTCAAGTTTTGGTATATCCAGCTCAGATATTTTTTTCTTCCGTTTACAACCAGTAGTACCGGTATTGGGCTCCGTATTATTACTGGAAACCGGATATTTAGTAAATCTACGCCCATAAAGTTTGTGATAATGAGAAGATGACTGATGCCACAGCCCACGAAGCTGTCGTGGGCTGTGCTGGTGCAATCAGCTTCAGAGAAATCCATCCATCCTGAGAAGTCAAATGGAGAGTTCTGAAATGGTTCCCACAGAGAATACAATTCTCGGGAAAACTTCTTTAAAACAGGAGTGTCGTGGCTAGTATAAACCGTCACACAATTATTTTTCGGTATAACGTAAAGCACAAGTGCGCAGACTAGCAAAAAAAATTTATATCCGAACATTTTTAAATTTGAAATTTTAAACGCTAGAATTTAGAATTCAAAAAACTTCCTGTGTGGTCTACCTTTGACAAATCTCCCAACTTGAAAACAGCATATCACTTCAGGCTTGTATCGTAATCAGTAAAATGTTGTTTTGCTTCTTGTAGCGTTATTAATTTTGATAAGTGTCCCTTTGAAAATCAATAAATGTTAGCAAGCAGAACGTAATGTATTGAAATGGGCAAGTACCTAAATTTAGTGAGAAATTTTGTTATCATAGTGGATTTATCTTTAAAATATCAACTATTTTATGTTCACGTTAAATAGCAACCTACAACCTACCCGCACTGATATAATTTATGTACATATAAATAAGCATAAGCATCTGGCAAATAAAGCAAGCATACATACTAGACCAGTTTTAAGCACTTTTCCAAACAACGCTCATGTCTTTGTTCAGCTTAAAATGAGTCTACTTCATAGCATCATAGCTCATAGGAACATAGTAGAAAAAGCACACGAGCTGTAAAAAAACCGAGTGCGTTCTTTCTCCTCTCATGAACGCAGGCCCAGTCTGCCTGATCATTTCACGGAAAAGTATAGCCAAAAGTGCAGAAGTGTACTATAGCTCCAGTAGTGAAAGAAATACCGTCTCACCGCCTGCCCTATTTTGAGTCGCACTGTGCGACTCGCACAGATGATTTTTGTGCACAGTGAAAGTATTGCGTTCTCTGTTGAAAGGTGTTTCCTGTATAATATACAACGTTCTATAAAGTGGGGGCTCCATTTATTATTACTACTATTAACGAGCTGAGCTAGAGGAAAGTGAAAAATGAAATATGGCCGTAAATAGTTAGTAAATATTTAATTTAGGAAATCTTAAAATGTTACAATCTCAGTTAAAAAATATTAGCATGTCGTGGGCTGTAGTTGCCTGCTTTGTTGCCATGTTTCGGAGCCCACTGGCAGTAACCGTAAATGAGACGTGTCTTGGGTTTAATGGATTAATCGAATTGAGAACTGTTCCGGATGATATATACGAAAAAAGTTACAGGAACTGCAAGTACGTTGTTGGAAATGTATTCATGGAGAATTCAGTGTGGTTTAGGGAGGATCCTCGTGCCAGAAATTTTGTGAGAAATATTGAAGTGGTCACAGGCTACGTGAAGTTTGCGGCGAGCTGGTATACCGGATTTTCTGAGGTGTTTCCGAATCTTAAAGTAATTCGAGGTGATTCTTTACTTGGAAGTGGTACACGTGATCCGGAGTACGCATTATACATCTCAAATGTAGGGGGTGAAAACTTTACAATCAAATTCCCAGAACTAAGAGAAATTTCCAATGGAAATGTACAAATTTTCACAGTATATAAGCAGTGCTCTGTGGAGACTACGAACTGGAAGGAGATAATGAGCGGAGATGGTGCAAACTTTAACTATATTTCTAAATATGGCAGAGCCACGGAGATTTATTCAGCTCACTCTTTTAGTGGGCCCTCTAAGGAGTGCAGTTGTCATCCAAGTTGTGGTGTAAGTGGGTGCTGGGGTGAAGGTAAAAACGAGTGCCAGAAATTTTCAAAGTTGCACTGCAGCTCACACTGTGAAGGAGGACGGTGCTTTGGCTCAGATTCGCGTGGTTGTTGTCATTTCTCTTGTCTTGGAGGCTGTACTGGACCAACTCGGAGAGATTGTGTTACTTGCAAAAACGTAGAGTACGGTGGGGAGTGCCAAGACTCGTGCCCTTCTGGAATGTACAGCTTTGGAGTGAACTGTGTGAACTTCTGCCCGGAAGAGAGTTTAATTGATGAAGATACGAAGCAATGCCTGTTCGAGTGCCCTCCACACAAAACAGCAAAGAGAGGAAAATGCGTAAAGATTCGATCGTATCCTCGGAAATGCTCCGCCCCTTTTCTCATAAAGTATTCCAAGTTTTATGAGATTTTTATGTTAAATGTTTTTAAAAAAATTAGATTTTTGTAGTTGCACGATATTTTTATCCGTTTTTACAGAAACGTGTGGCCCGACTTAAATTCGACTGAAGAACTCATTCAGCGTTTCCGCGACTGCACTGAATACAAAGGGAGCATCATAATTGAGTGCGGCTGGTGTAATATCCGCTTCCTCTCGAGCAATTACAAGGAGGGACATGTACATTCAGAAGAAGTGCTGAAGGTATTCCGGACTCTTACAAAGGTTACTGGTTCGATACATTTAAAATATGTGAATTTCACTAGCCTGTCATGCTTCCAAAATCTGAAGGAAGTTGGCGGTGATCTATTAATAAGTTCTACTGGTATTCAAAGAATCGAGTTTCCAGCTTTACGGTATGTCGGTGGTAAAATTGAAATTTCAAATAATCCAAATCTTTGCTATGTAAACACCCTGAATCTGTCGGGGATCGCCAATGTTGTGCAAATTCATGGTAATGGAGATCCTGCAAAGTGTATGCAGAATGGACACATCTGCAGCCACAAATGCTTCGATAACGGGTGCTGGGGAGAAGGGCCAGAGAAATGCTTTTGTTTAGAGTACAAGCAGGAGGGGAGATGCGTCTCCCACTGCAATAGGAGTAGCGGCTACCTCAGAGATGGGGATAACTGTGTGAGGACATGCGCTCATGACATGTACGAGTTAAATGGAGAGTGTTTGGACTGCCATGAAAATTGCAGGGATGGGTGTACAGGTCCAGAGGTCACTGTTGGTGAAAATGGATGTAACTCTTGCTACCAGGCATTATCAAGTGGAGCGGAAATGGTAAGATGCCATTGACATCATTTTCCCCTATTTTTAAATTACTCCGTATGAATTGCCTATTCATGAAATTTGCTGAATCTCTTAAATTTAATTTTAGATATGTATGAGAGATGAGGAGGATTGTCCACTGAACCACTTTATTTCTGCCACGGAGGGGCCATCCCAACTTTCTGCGGATTTTATATGCTATCCTGAACCATTCAGTAGCGTGACGATACTGATCGCAATTTTGGTAGACATTCTGCTTATTGTTCTCATCATTTGGTACCGCAGGCGAAGGTCGACTAATCGGTATCAAACTGCAGATGATGCAAATGAGACTAGTGGCGTCCCGTTATGAGCGCCTGCATAATAATAATAATGTCACCATAATAATATGGTGCGAAAGTGAAAGTTCTCTGAATATATAATGAAAAGATGCAAAATAAAAATGCTTATTGGTTTTTCCTAAAAATGAAAACTGTAAAATGAGAATGTGCAAATTTCAATATGTACAAAAATGTTGCCAAGGTGCTAGTTATTGGGTTACTGTTTGTAATGCACATTAAGCAAAGTGATAGCTGATAAACATTTTTGAAAAAAGGGGAAGAAAAACTTGTCCTGCAATGGTTTACGAAGAGGGACATGAAAATAAGGTTTACGATATACATAAAAATGTAAATTGCACATATCAATTATGCTTTGAACGTTTTTATTTTATTAAAACAAATTTTTTTACAGGGTTGAGTAAAATATTAAGAAAATTGGTATCGTGGAAAGCCAATAATTAAATTTATGATTTAATGAATACTCACTTTTACTGTTATGCTGAATTAAACGGGGTTAATGTGCTAATACTGCCTTAATGGCTGTATACCTAAATGCGCTTTTTACTGTCGTGTTTATGGAATGTGTCTCACGTTGCCCGGTAATCATTTAAATTAAATGATTGAATACAAAACCGATGGTATTATTGGTAATATATATTTAATTTTTTAATTTTTTATTTTTTATTAAAATTGCGACTCACAACTTAAAATCTTGTTAATCTTAATTGAATGTTGGAGAAGACCAAAACTATACTGACGTGTACCTCTTTGGTTATAAATTCGGTAGATGAATGTTCTACAATTTGAATTATTCCGTCGTTTGAGTTTTAAATGCAATATGCTACCGTACTACTTACTACCTTAGCAACACTAATGCTTCCGGTTATTTCAGATTACTTACTTACACTTAGCTGCTATTACATTTACGCTACATTGCCGCAGAACAATATCAAGTAAAAGGAAACTCAATGTCGCAACTATGGTAAATATAATGTGGAATAAACAGACTTAGCCATTTAAACAAAATAAACTAATTAGCAACTTTCAAAACCATTGCCACCTACTCTCGAGTATACGTTCTTCAGCACTTTTGCCCACCAACTCTTCAAACCCGACTCCTTCAAAGCTGCCAGTCTCTCCAATAAAGATGGATTTAAATTCCCATGTAAAATGAAGTGATAAAATTTTCCCATATATCTCTGCTTTCCAAAGTACACGCTAACTGAGTTTAATTTTGCCTGTTTCGCAATCTCTGAGACGATTCTGGTGGGAATAATTACTGCCCGTTTTCTACTTTTAGTCTCGCATTCATTTAAATACGATATCAGATGACTTATCTCCATGTCTTTGTAGTAATTGTACAGTTCAATACTATTGCTGTACGTCCTATTCATATAATCCATTTTGAAATAGTTGGGGTGTGATCGCTTGTATGATTCCAGCATTTCATGCAACAATTCCCACCCCGTGCTCATTCGGCTCTTTTTATATATAAGATTCATCAGTAGACGCTCCTCCTTGGGTGCATAGTGCACAGAAATTGGATCTCTGGATGCAATTTCCGAAAAAATATACCCCAGCCTTTCACGTGAGCCATTCGAATAGATGCCAACATAGTGTCCAGTACAGTAACCAGGATTATGGTCAACCGTTTCTTTGTAGTATAGCCTTGTTTCTTGAAGTAGAGTGAAAGGAAGGGAAACGGCGTATGATGTTGTGAGTACGTCTACTTTGTCCTTTACTAGCTGCTGAAATGATTCGTAGCGCAGCGGAGGTGTGGCAATCACCATTCTGTACACATTTGAATTTTTGTAGCCACTACTCAATATAATTCCAGCTAATAGAATCATACATATCAAGATTCTGCAAATAATTCCTGCTCTTGCAAGCTCACAATTTGAAAATGGACTTCCTTGTTCAATTAGAGCTTTTGTGAAGTTAAAGGAATTCAATCTGTCTGATTTTACAATAAAAGATAATTCGAAACCGAAACCTTTTTCACGCATCCCATTTAAAAATGATTGTAAAATGGATGCCATAGATGTAAATACTAAAACTGCTCCAATTGACAACCAGACAATCCAATGATAAGCAATAAGCAGCTCAGCAAACGGGATTGAACTTTCTCCTCTATTTCCACACGCCAGAATTTCCAAAGTGTCCACTGGATGCTCAAATACGAGAGGATCTTGCAGTCGGCGACCTGCAATAGCACGTGTGCATAGCACATCAACTGGTACGCTGGAGGGTGAGGATTTCCCAAATTTTCCATTGGTACAAGTGTGAGGGTTTTTAGACGAGAAGCTAAAGCTGTAGTTGCGAAAAATAATTGTCCAAATGTGCTCAAAAATGCGATCAAAAACCTCATTAGATTCACTACCTGGAGAATTTGCACCCATTACCAATAGCGAGGGAAGATTGAATTTGTTATCACAATGAACTTTTTTATTTTCACTTAATCTATAATAAATCACTACCCATCTAGCCAAAAATTTCCAGCCATGCTTCAATCCAGCTTGCAAACTTCTCCCAGTCAAGGGCATTGACAGTACAACTAAACTGGAACTGGAACCAATAAGAAGTTCTGCTGACTTCAATTCAAGCTGGTGGTCTAATATACTGTCGGTTATCGTCCCAAGTATGAAACCACAGTTTTGACTATATTTTAAATCCATATCGTAGATAAGCAATTGTTGAGGCTTTAATAACCTTAACCAGAAAGCGAGCAGTATATAGCGATCCCTTTTATGCAGTTGAGCAAACCATTTGGAGTTTTTTAAAAGAAAAACTTGGTACTTGGTTGTTTTGCTTGGTAGGACGAAATCGTGACTTGTTGATGTTTTGTAAAACCACGTCGTGGGATAATAAGGTGTGTCTTTTGCTGCCGCTTCACCTTCTTCTGAGATCTTTGCTGGTGTTAGAGGAGAGATGTCTATTCGGATTTCGCAGCGCCATGGTTTAGAGTGAAGCACAAAGTCAAAGAAGTTAATTTGAAAACATGGCCTTGGGTCGAACGGCTCAAAATAGTAAACACTTTCTTCAAAGCGGCCCTTAAGCAAGCAGTAGATAATTTGCGAAAGCAAGCTTTTTCGCCGACTCTCTAAAATCCACATCCAGTAATGTTTGTAGTATAGTAATTTGAGAGCGCTGTGATCAGGAACCACTACCTGAACTGGTTTTCGAATTAAAACCGGCTGGCTCGCGTTTACTAGATCAATCCCAATGAAATTCGTAATAGGTATTACGCAATTGTCGGAAATCATCATCCTAAGTAATGTGTGAATATTAAACGGACTGTGCGAAGGTCCCCATTTAGAAATCATGTCTATTAAGAGTAAATTGCTACGAGGGGTGTAGGAAGAGTGATTGGATTTAGAAACGGAATATACCGTAGGCAAGTAAATAAAGTTAATTATAAATGCTTTGGCGATGCCAGTTGCC
Source organism: Acrocyrtus sp. NNG-2020 (assembly GCA_027744115.1). Lineage (NCBI taxonomy): Eukaryota > Metazoa > Arthropoda > Collembola > Entomobryomorpha > Entomobryidae > Acrocyrtus > Acrocyrtus sp. NNG-2020. Next base: position 9,904 of record JAHZND010004949.1, on the reverse strand, counting down.
ATTTTTATTTGATGCAGCAGAAACTTTTTAAACATAAGGAATGTCTATTTGAAGTTGTTGATTGGTATTTATGCAAAGAATGCTTCTGAAATTATTATTTTATACAGAAGAGCGTTGCAAAACCAGAAAACTCATAACTTTTTCTCAGTAAGAAAGCAGAATTTTGGTTATGTTATGTTGTAGAGACACTTAAGCTAAGTTTGTAAATCTGCAAGAACGTAATATTTTAATGAGCACCAAAAATTCGTCAAGAAATAGTTGTTCGAGGAGAGTGTTGACATAAAAGCTGTCACTTTTGCATCGTGGGCTGAATAATTTATTTATTGTTGAACTACTCGAATTTCAACGTTACTTCAAAACAATGAATTGAAATAATAGGGACAGCGAGCACTTCAGCTTTTGAAGTTTTATGGAAAGGATTTAAGAACGAGAAAGACTAGGTAAATCGGGTATAAAAGTATCGATATTTTGGGTAAGCGTGAAATCGACGAAATGAAAAGAGCACTGCTTCTGCCGTTGCGACTAGTCTGGTATTACGCGGAGCACAAAAAAATGAAATATTTGTTGCAAAATACATGCATGGAAAATGCTCCAAATATGTACAACTTAAATTGAAAGTGTGATGAATGGAAACAAAAAGCGAGAAAACTGATCAGCGACCAACATTTGTTTTTGTCTTCATTAAAAATTCCCCGGACACGCTTAATCAATACTCGCCGATGGTGACATGTAGATGCCTAGTTGACTCCTCCGAGGGTTTTACATCTTTAAATATTACATACAAAAACAGGACAAGGAGAAATGACGGAAAGTCCGTATATTTCTTAGAATTTTTTATGTGACTTCTGATGTAGGCTGAATAGTTTACAAACGGAGCTAATATAATCCATATCGAAAGCTTTTGTTGGCATTGAGAGAGCGCAGATTGAGCACTGCAAATTTGTAAGCAGGTTTTCATATTCGAAGATTTCGATACATTTCGACACATTTCTAAAATTAAGTAAATTTTAGATACAAGTTTAAAGAGAGACAAATTAAAAGGAAATTAATTTTAACAACGAAAATACAAAATGTCGAGCGTATACTTTGAGGAAGCAAGTGCGTCGTTATTTACTTACTACAATTTTCTCTATTCAGCCCCAGTAGGATGGGAACGAACAACCAAATCACTTTGCATTTCTTCAGGGAGAGGCGCTAAATATATCGTTATGAAAAACGTTATATGCAGCTCATTTTTTGCAGTTCCTTTTGCAGTAGCAATGAATCCTAATGCGAGCATACTTGATTCTGTATTCGCTCTGTTGTACGCTTCTCTTGCTTACGTATTGTGGGAAATGGGAACATTTCTGCAAAACTCTGATGAGCTTGCGACTGGAATAAGGGAGATGTGCCTTTTGCTAAAAAAGACAGGTCAGTGAAAAGCTTTGATATTCAGTCCTTGAATATTATGAGAGTTCAAGTTACCCCATTTTTATTCATATAAATTTGCAGATAATCTGGACTGGACGGAATGGACGGATGACAAGAAAAAAATGAGAAAATGGAAACTAATGGCTTACATCATTAAATATCAAATGGAACTTCTTTCAATTCTTCTTCCAACAGCGTCCACATTTCTTGTTTTTGTAAAGAAAGACCCACTCTACTTTCTGACTAGGGCTTCATTTCCCAAGAACTCTTTTGGAGAAAAGTATCAGGATACGGTCACAAATGTAGTGTTTTTAGGTAGATTGGCTTTCTTCTTCTTGGCATGCATTGAGGGCAGCAGATCGGCGTCGATCATGATCGCAATACTATTCTTTTGGCTGGAGACGCAATCTAAATATTTTCAGAGAGTTTTTAATCGAGTAGCCCATTCACAATTTCATATATGGTACAAGCAATCCCAGATTGCTGCAAAAATTATGGGAGATAGCATAAATAATTTATTATGTACGGTACTGAACGGAGCCCAGCTTATCCTGATAACTTGCAATGTAATTGTTATAAGATATTTCCATGTACTGCCATTAGCGCTTTCCTCCACGTTGGCGTATTTTTCGGCAATAATTGCCTTAACGCTTTACCTACTATTCCCTTTCGTTTGCGAGTGTCACGTTTTCACGGAAATCTTAATACGCAAAATGACAGGACGGTGTGCACTTGACAAGCGCTCTAATGCAAACAGAGTTACCATGGCTGCGCTGAAAGGCTTACAGCCCGTTTCAATCAAATACGGAAATAAGTTTATTATCAAGCGGAACACCCAGTCAACTTATTTTGACTCAGTTGTTCAAAGCACGGTTTCTGGAATATTGCTGTGAACGGGTATTATTGAATATTTATTTTTGTATTTTAAAGATATTTTATGTCCAAAATCCACTTGTTAATTAGACACTGTACCGTAATTGCGTAAGCAGAAAATATGGTCAGCCAGCGGTCATAGTTTGTGGAGCCAGAATTTAACCTTCAGTCTTAGTAGCAACTTTTCAAAATTAGCGCTATTAAAGGCAACTCTCATAATGCGGCTTCAAAAATTGTCTAAGCTATTATTTGTACGTTCTGCAAAATTTGCACAACATATTATCCACTTATATTAATGTCTCCATATTAAATGGAATTTGTGCTTACAGAATAATGTAAAAACAGGACCTAGAGGGCTTTCCAAAGTAAATAGCTAAGTTTTATAATAACGTTACGGCTCCTAGAACTTTGATTAAGGTAATATTTACCAATTTTGCACCAATTCGTTTAAATAGGGCTGTAGAGCGTTTTTATGCTGTATAATAAAAGCGAATTTACACAATAACCTATTGATACATTTCGACTCGTTTGTTTGAGCCAATTTTGTTTCTAAAAATAGTTTCATAAGTCTTAATGGTGTAACTGACTACTTTTTGGCGAAACAATTGCAGACTACTTTTTACTATTAGCTCGTCTAGCTTGAAATAAATTGTAATCGTGTCTGCAAGAATATTATTTCCGAAAGCTCTAAAATGGCAGCGCGCCTTAGTAATTTTTTAAAGCGGCAACTTTTTTCGGCATTCATTTTGCTAGCAATAATAAGCCGTATTTCCAAATGCAAGGAAGGATTACTTTCGAATACTGTAAAAGTCCGTACAGCAGATGACAACGTATTAGTGAAAACCATTAGAGAACGCCTATTTTCATTATGGGAACTTCCCACTAATCCAATTAATTTTAGTAGCATCTTCAGCATTGGAACCAGTCAGTGTCTGACTACTCTCACAAACTTCTTGGGGGCAGACTTCACTGGAATATCTTCTCCAGTTCTTATTCGGAGGCCGGCAGTTGCACTTATTGAAAACGGTAGACCTTTATTCCGTTGCAATACATTTTTAATATGGACATTATATGGAAAGAATCATTCCTTCAGTGAATTTAATCGCTCATGCGTTGATCACAGAAAAACGCAAGCTCTGCGCTTTTATGGAAACCGGGGAATACGATGCTCCCAATTTGAAAAGCAATCTTTTCTAATTCGATCTCGCTCTAAATCTTGCGAACTAAGTGTAGATATTCTGCCACCTCTTTCCGTTTTCCACCTTAAAGAAACTACCATACCTCAGCTTTTAGGGGAGCGTCTGCGCCACCTAGACTGCTTGAACGACTTCACCAGTAATAACTTCTTCTTGTACCCGATAAAGTCACTAGTAATTAAAGCAATGTTACCCAGCATAAAGACGTCTCTGCAACTTTTGGTACTTTCCAATATTTCTCGTAGGACGAAAGCTCTATATTCAGATGAAGACATAGCTAAGTGGATAGAAGACAGTAGCCCCGAAGGACCAACAAACGTCCAGACCGTGCTCGGGTATTTGGGTACCCCCAAGTTAGAATTCATTTCATTCCAATATGTCAACTGGTTCGGAACTCATTCCACGGAAAATCCGTTCACAAAAGTGATCTCCCTAACTTCATCAAAAACATTTTGTTTTAGGACCCCTTTTGCTCAACAAAAGTACTCAATGTACTTACTATCAGGTAATGAACTTGTTTCCCAACAAATGGAAAAATTTAGAGTGACGACTGAGAAACGATCTGAAATTATTAGAAAAGCCTTTTCCGGCCGCTCAATTATTCGACTTCAATCATATATAATGCAAGAAACTGTTGGGTTCGTAATGAAAAATTACAGTTTTGTAACAAGCACGCAACTACCTCGTCCATCTCGGCATTTACGACCCTCTTTTTGGTGGTGCACGAATAATACATCAACTCGCCCTTTCTGCACATTAGCAACAATGTTTCGCGGTGCAGACTCGGCGATTGAGTTAGGCAACCAGTTACCATTTCAGTTACCAAATTCAGACATGTCCTTTCAGTTTCTCATTTGTGGAGCTATGGGCGCGGAAGTTATTCAGTTTGCATCTCTGGTGAATGTTTATGACATGTATGTTTGGCTGTCCGTTGTTATCGTGTTAGCTACTTTGGCAGTAAGCACACCCATACTGACTTCAGATGCTCTGAGGCTACCGAACAGTTTCATTTCCACAGGGATGTCCCTATTCCAGCTCCTTCTGGAACAAGGAGGTTCCTTTCCAGATAGGTTTCTCGGACACTTTCGAATGCGGCTCGTTGTAGGTATAACTTTATTGGCTGGTATTATCCTCAGTAATGGTTACAAAAATACAAATGTTTACAACATGGTCCTTCCAAGGATGCCTCTCCAGTACCAAACTATGGAGCAATTGACTACGTATCATATTACCATATATGGCTTGGCCCGTTTATTTCTCATGGAGTCCACGGAAATTCTCAGAGATGCCAATTCGACCGTTTTTAAAAGCTTAACTACTAGTATCGGTCCGCAAGCGAACAGTTTTCTATATGGCGAAAAACTTTTATTTGCAACCCTACCTGAGTTCCGAAGTCAACTGCAGTCGCCAATTTTTCGGCCCGTGGTCACCTCCACAGAAGAGAAAGCTATGCTAAATTACACCAAAATGCATCCGTCGCAGGTAGACATAGTTCGGTCTGCTATTAAGTTATATTACTCGACTTTGGGAAATGTACCACAAGTTGGGAAAACTGCAGACTACATGTTGAACGCTGAAGTAGAGCAGGCCTATACAAAACGGGAATTTGAAGTACTTGTGGATTCTCTTAGGAAATGTGACAGAATCGCACTCCTTCTCAGATCTGGACTTTCCAGAGCGTGCGCTTCGTATCTGCAAAGTGATGGTTTGTACACTGGAAAAGAGCTGTATTTTATACGTTATTTCCAACTTGAACTTGGGGGACCTGTGCCATCCAGATTTATTTCTAGAATTTCGTGGCTTCGACAGTCTGGAATTATGGACTGGTGGATAACATTTTCCAGGCAGTATAAAAAACCTAGCATTGATCAACCAGAATTGGAGAAAACTTGCAAGCTAAAAGGCAGAGGAGCTGCGGGTGAAGGACAGGGTAGCGGTAGAAATGATGAGAAGCTAATTTCCTCTTCAGGCCCAACCGCCGCCACTATTTATGGAAACATTTCTTTGATTTTTATCACCCTAATTTCGGGTTTGATAATATCTTGCTTGTGCTTACTGCAAGAAGTACTTTCCCTAAAAAGGCTTTTTAAAAAGCGGAAGTGGTGAAAGCGAATCGATTATGTGTGCATTTTCTGTAAATTTTATGTATAAATTGACAAACGTGTGGATCATTTCGACATCTAAACTTTTAAGTCAATCGATTAATTTATATTTTTGTGATATAATTTTAAATAAACATAGGGAGTATGTACTTATAACACAAAATATTTAAAAAATATACACTTAAAGAAATACGAAGCAAAATAAAACAATTCTTATTGGAATGCTCAAAATTTGAAATTGATGTGTCAATAATGCTGAAAATGCGTTACAAGGTCTCGTACAATATTTACAGAAGAGAGTCGGTCAATGATAACAACTTATATTCCGATATTCAATATCATCCTTATCACTTTTTTGTAGTTTACGTATATTGACGGAAACATCGTTGTTCCAGATCCAATCCAGGTCAATTGTCAATTGGCATTGTTTATTCTTCCCACAATGCACACATTGGGCTTACTCCCGCGTATATAAAGCAAAAAATATTAGCATCGGGTTTGCACTTTATTCAAAAAAATCTGCTGAAATGTAAGTTTTTGTGTAGAGTCGTGAAATAAAAAATTAAGTGATAGGCAAAGGAATTACTGGAACTTTACGGCAAGCAAAATAGTAAATATATCAAAATGGAAATAAAAAAATTAAAATTCAGCAAGGACATGGTAGGTGATCCGATTGGAGCAGGTAAGGGCGATAAAATTGAGGAAAAAATCCATCCGCTGCTTGAAAACAAGGTAAAGGTCAATTACTATAATTACCTATTATTAAAATAGAATAACTGTGAAAAAATCTTATTTACACAAAAGTACTAAAGCTATAGTCTTGGCGCTTTCATTTTATTTTTTGTAGATCGTGGATAAAATATTTCGTTTGATTTTCAATCCACTCAAAAAAGCTGATAAAGGAAAGGTCACTGTGATAACCAGAAAAGCTAAAAAACTCCGATTGGTTTGTAAACTGTGGAAAGAAAGGAGCACAACTATTTTTAGAGAGTTAAGACCGCCAATTAAATTTAAGATTATACCAGAATATAACGAGGCCGATTGGGATAATGAGGAGGACTACAAATCACTGTTTGACAACTATCATAACCTTCCACGGTTTATAGAGACAATGAGAAATAGTTCCCTCATCCCTGTGATAAGTTTCGTGATAGTATCTCCCGAATTCGGAAAAGAAGGACAACAGCAAGTCTATGAATTGTTAAAACTTTATGGGTCAGAAATAGTAAATTTTGAGCTGCAGCTAGAAACAATGACAGTCCAAGCTGATATTAACCAACAAAATTCTGGATTGCTGAGTTTGCCGAACCTGAAAACATTAAAAGTGATAATTGAAGCTTTCGACTGTTCTCCATCGGAACCAGAGCAAGTTGCGTCGTCCTTGCTTGGGCTTATCTTAAAATGTGCACAAAATTTGGAGCTATCTTAGTCTAAGGCTGTACATAAACTCGTATTATCAGAGTCAGAAAGAGTGTTTGGAATTGTTCCGCCTAATTCCGGAAAGTGTGAACATTGTGATTGAACTTCCAGGATTTATGGACAGCTATCTGGAGATTTTATGTGAGAAGAGGATTCAACTAGAAAACTGCTGGATAACCTTCAGTGCTAACTCTAAACGGCCACACAGTGAAGATATTTTCCGCAGATTTTTTGAGTTGCAAAGCGAAACTCTTAAATATTTAACATGGCCCATTAGCAACTCTCTATTACCTTCCGAAAGATTTCCGGATATGAAAGAATTACTTGAGTTGACAGTGGATCAGTTCGGCACTGCTCCACCCGTTAGCTTTCCAACAACATTTCCTAAGCTAAAAGTGCTCGATTTGAGTTATATTAACGGTGATGCAGCTGCTAAGCTACTTTTACATATGAGAAGAGCTTCAACCGTTGAGAAGCTTTACTTTCCATTAATTACAACAAGTCCCCAATTGGTGAAGAAGTTGGCATACATTTTCCCTTCTGTCAAGAAGCTAATTGCTCTACAGGGAACTATATTGAGTGAAATAATTTTGCATGAATTATTCGCCAACTTTACTGGCATTGAAGAGCTCTATATTTCCTTGCGTTTTGACAAGTACGAGGATGGCGACTCTTTGCTTACCGGCATTTCAAGGGAGGATTGCGACAATCTTCGGAAAATGAAAAATGTTAGCGATGTTAACATTATGGAGCTGCAAAAATATCCGTCCATACTTAGGCTGACAAGTAAGTAAACATTTTGTAATTTCTGATAAGCTTTACTGCTTCAAGTAAATAGAAAGTTTTGCCTAAATTTTTTCTTTTATGTGCAGAACTTACGAAGCTGAGGATGATAACCTTTGTTCACGACAAGTTTACAGATATTTCCGCACATCTGGTTTTCTTGAAAATGGACTCTTTGAAGGAAATCCGCTCAAGTCATATGTTCGAAAAGGTTTTCTGAAATTATTGCTATATTTACAAATTATAGAAATTACAGTACCTATATCCTACTCTAATTCTCTTACTTTGCGTTGTAAAGATGAGCAAAAAGTCCCTGAAAAAACTCGGAGACAAATTGAAGTTGTCGTTTGATGACAGTTACAATGACAGATATGAGGACGAGGACGAAACGGACGATTCCGTGTGGGTAGAAGATACATCATCGCCCGATTCAGAATAGTACTTAAATTGGTAAAAAGACAACTTTACTTTGAGACGATTTTGTAGAATACTGTCACAGGAATATTACTTTCAATTAGGAGCCACAGAATGCAATAAAAGGTGTGAATTTTATTACAAGAACGTTTCCCAGATGCTAGTAATTGAGTAATTGTTGTTATTGCACATTGAAAACTAACTAAATAAATAAATAGCGCTATCTGACAACTTTTTTATAAAGATAGTATAAAAACTAAATTAAATGTCTTACGTTGCCGAAAAATAATTGAACAAAACACTGATGGATTTTAAGGTACAGAGTTTGTTCATTTGTTACTATTTATTGAAATTAAAACTGTCACTTATCTAGAGCATAAGGTCATCATCATCTCTTCTTACCAAGCATTTTGCCAATTAGCGTGCATTATATAAAAAAATATGGCTTGCCTGTGGAGTCTACTCTACACAGTTTGGATTCATATAAGCTTCTTCTTCTTCAGTCACGCATGCTTAAAAAACATTTTCATACTTTTAATTATTTTGACGATGTGAGATCAGGAGCTCCACAGTGCTAACTAATGAACCATTGCGTTTTGCTATGAAAAGTTCTGATATTATTCACGCTACTTGTTTTTCATTCAAACAACCCTTTTCTGTGCCAAGTTGTTAGTTGGAGGAAATAGTGGTATCATTCATGGCGAGAGTTATGTAGTCCATCATTACAGTGACGCAGCATTTTGTAAACCGGTTATGGCGGCCAGTCGCGGTAGCAAGTTGATAAGGGACGAGAAAAACAAAAATGAGTTCTTACATAATTAGGGAATTGAAAAGGTTTATTGGGACTCAATTAGATACACGCTGCTAGTGCTTATACTGCGTAGTTTCAGTTTACATTTGGAGTCTGTGCAGGAAAGTGCACAAAGAAGTCTGGACAGTTAAAATTTCAATTCATAATAAGATATGGCGAGGCGTGAGTGGAAAGTTACCACAAAATTGAGCCCTATTGCAGGCATTACAATAGGTTTGATGTCCTTGATTGGGGCTGTTCGCGCAATAACAGTGAACGAGACTTGTCTTGGATCAGAGGAACTAAATTGGATGGAATATCCGGACTACAAAGCAAGATACAGTAACTGCAAGTATGTCGTCGGAAATATATTGCTGGAGCATTGGTGGTACGAGCCGGAGCTGCACGCTAATAATTTTCTGGAAAATATTGAGGTGGTAACAGGTTCAGTGAATATTTTTGCCAGTAGCAGCACAGCGTTTAATGTAGTTTTTCCAAAGCTGAAAATTATTCGAGGAGAGTCACTTGCTGCAAATGGAGGGGATGGCCCTAAATACGCTCTACTCGTTACAAGTTCAGGCAAGGCTAACTTCACCGTACAATTTCCGGAATTGAAAGAGATCTCGAATGGAGCTGTAGGAATATTTACTACACACAGACAATGCTCTCTGGAGAAATTAAACTGGGAGGATATAACAGAAGGAAGTGACCCTCAATTCTACTATTTCCCTCAATATGACAGAGAAACAAATTTCCACGTGGCCCCCAATTTAACCGAATCCGGTTCGGAATGCAAGTGTCACTCTAGCTGTGGTGGAAGCGGATGTTGGGGTGAAGGTGAAAATGAGTGTCAGAAACTCTCCAAAGTACACTGCAGCCCATACTGTGAAGGACGACGGTGCTTCGATTCAGGCCCC
>JAHZND010004948.1:0-10089 GCA_027744115.1 Acrocyrtus sp. NNG-2020 | reverse complement strand
AAAAAAGTCACTTCCTGTGGACATTGAATGCACTTCTAAATTCAAAACTATGAAAACAAATATCACTATCATCAAGCAGTAAACAATGGGACGAGTCATGCTAACGATTATATTAATCACTCAAGTGAAGGAGTAACTCGAAAATATAAGCTTCAGGAAAGAGCTCGAAAGACACACTGGATAAAGTGGGGAAGGAAAAGCCATTATATATGTATATATTTAATATTTTTGCAAAATACTACATCAACCGCAGCAAAAAACACCCATGAACATATTATATATAGCTTGTTATATTATATGTTTGTCGTCCTCCCTGTATATTAAAAAAGAAAATACAAAACACAAGCTAAATATGTCAACACTAGAAAATGTAAGCATGGCTGTAAATGAGAGTCAGAATGAATATGAGGTAAGATCATTTTAAAAGTAGAATCTTTATTCGAATTAAAAATTTGAAAGAGTTTGCTTCAGCAAAATATTCATTAGATAATCCAAGTTACATTAAAATTAAGCGTCATGGGTATATTCAGGTCAAGAATGTCCACTTCGCCAGACGGCAAATTAATGAATGTAAAGTGGGGATTATCGCCATCTAAAATGACTTCGGAGACCGGTCCCGGAGCTCCCATCACACGAATTATGTTAAGAAGTTTGGGCTCCATTTCAGGGTAACCGTTGCGAGCAATTTGAACTGCAAGGGTGTTGTTGCTGACTTTATAGTCGGCAAGATAGTATTGACCATTTTCAATAGTTCCGATGGAGTCGCCATCATCGTAAAAGAGTTGGCCGGTGGCTTCACCTTGGTCGTTCAGAGCGATAATAAGGCCGAATGGGTTCTCTCTAGAGAGCTGGGTGTTCAAAGCTGGATTTTGAAAGGGAAGGACATTTCCTCCTCGAACGTGAAGATTTATGCTGTCCATAGGAGTTGGGATGGTGACTCGTCCGCCTCGGGTAGACTGTTCAAAGCCACCGCCTAAAGTGTAGAAACGATCATTTGGGAAGTAGGCGTCAACAGAAACCGTTCCTCCTCGAACGTGAAGATTTATGCTGTCCATAGGAGTTGGGATGGTGACTCGTCCGCCTCGGGTAGACTGTTCAAAGCCACCGCCTAAAGTGTAGAAACGATCATTTGGGAAGTATGCGTCAACAGAAACTGTGTTTTCGGTTGATAGAATAGTGCAGATTGCTCCATCTGCTCCAGTTATCGCCAAGCCAGTGAGCTACCCATTGCCCAGATCCAAGGAATGTGGAGCGGCTGAGGACCAATGAGCGTTTGCCTGTTCCTTCTCGAGCTCCTCTAAAAATAAAACATTATCGATTAAAAATACCTGTAATTATTGTAGTGACAGAAGTAAAATTAGAAGTACATTTTAATGATAATTACATTAAAGTTGGCTCGGATTCAAACCAGCCATAAAGACTGTGGACATCGTAATGCTTTCCAGCTTCTTGGACATGATCCCCGCAGAGTGTTCCATAAATGAGCTTATCCCCTTGGATGGCTGCAAATTTCAATAGATAGCTAAGTAGTTTTATAATAAGCTTTAAGTAAATTTGATGCTATAATAATTTACAAGTCATTTTAACTTACGTGGTACAAATGGCGGATAATTTAACTTATTATCTGCACATCCCTCAATTATATCACCATCCCCGAAATTTGCTGGCTCATTCATGTCCTGATCGTTTAAATTAAATAAAATTAATAGGTTATTTATTTACTCTGCATTTTTACTATAATATTCCAATACTGAATTATGAAAAACGTACAATCCAAAGTCCGTCGTATTCGAGCAAGTCATGAAATTCCTTTATGAGTGTTCTCCACCACTGCTTTGTAGCATTCTTGGAGTAGTCCGGGAAGTATATTGGATCCTCGGGCCAAACTTTACCGAGAACATAACTTCCATTGGGTCTCTTTACCCACACGTCCATCTCATTTCCTAGCTTTAGAGGACGGTACTCCTCTGGATCCTCTCCTGTACTAATGCATGGATCCAGAATGGTCACAAATTTGATTCCGTTTGTCTTCAGTTCCTTGATATATTCTGGCAGTCCTTGGAATCTGTCTTTGGCGTACGTAAAATCCAGTGCCCTCTCCATAATGTCGATATCTCCGTACTGGACGTCCTGTGGGATTTCATACACCTTCATACGATCAACAGTCTCTTTCATAGTTTCAATATTATCGTATCCGAAACGACACAGTTGGAAGCCGAGTCCCCAGTATGGAGGCATTTGAGGACGACCCACGGCTTCCATATACTGCTCCACTGTATTCTCGGGCGTTGGACCGAGAAAGAAGTAAAAGTCGAGGAGACCTCCCGTAGTCACGAATTTTATGGTAGGGCCAGAAAGCATAGAAAATTCTGGGGAAAAATTACACTAATTAAACCTTTTGAGTAGATATTTATCTCTAAATGAATCTTAACCGATCTCATTCTTACGTTGAGCATTGCTATTAACAATGACGACGGAGTGAGCGTTCCCATCATTTTCCAGTACAGTGTAGTGCGGATGAACGCCATACATGTTAGCTGTAAACTCTGGGGGCTGGTCTTTTGCCCACAAGCCCCAGGTCAGATTTTTACTGAAGTCGTGCTTAAAAGAAGGCTGCTCGTTTTCTCCAATTCCGTAAACATTCTCACTTGCAGACTTCCAACTAAGAGTCAGATATTGTTCTGCGAATACAAAATCACCAGATGGGATGGAAGTGTCAAATAGTACAGTTCCTGTAGTCCTTCGGATAACTCGGAAAGAGAATAAGGGACTGTTCACGAATTGGATCTCATACAATGGATTTTCGTTTCCTCCCGTTGGCGCATTGATTTTCAATGGAACTTCAAAGCGCTCTGTGGCATTGTTAGATTTTTACTCGAAGACGGTAATTTGATTGGAACGTCGCGTCCAAAGTTAGTTGCGGTGCTTCACCCTCCCACTCGGTTCCGTTTGTGAGGGCTTTGGACAAGTTAACTCTGCGTATTACATGAGAAAATTAACGTTTAAAATCAAGTCTTTTTATTTCAAAGTTTTTTTAAAAACTGATTTGGCTTTTACCGAAGTCCATCGTTTATTTGGATAGGCTCCCCGACCATGAAGTACCCTGACTCGGCTGCACTGCTGCATTTCGAAAGAAAGCAGGAAAGGGCCGCTAAAGCACCTAGTAATCTGATTATTCTTCCCATGATGATTTAACACAAGTAATGCCGAGGACTGCCCTATACTAACTACCCTCAACAAATTAATTTGTCCCCATTTATCAAGCTCAGTTTAAGTGTCTTTCATCTATGCTCTTCCTTTATCTACACTTAAAAAATGACATGACAAATCAGGCATTTCAATTTTTTTTTTTTTACAATTCGGTGTTCAGTCAACAACTATCATATTTCATATGCATGCACAAAGTCAAGTGCTTATATTCTACTTTAATGGAAAACTTCCATATTGCATTCTTTAATTTGCTTTGCTAGGTCTGGAATTCTAGGTCTATATACAATTATATCATCATATCAAGTCACCGTGTATCAAACTCGTGACTGTGACAGAAAATTTTGTGAAGTAGCTTTGTCGTACATTGCGTTTGCCCTTCGCCCTTCCTTCATCAAATTTTTACGGCTACTTGAGATTATCTCCTACTACTTACAGTTTAAGTTTCTGTTTCATGCTCACGGTTTAATTTATCATTAATATCTATCATTTTTGTTTTGATTGATAAAATTAACTTAGCATAAAATTATGTAAGCAAATACTTTACAGTTTAAGTTTCTGTTTCATGCTCACGGTTTAATTTATCATTAATATCTATCATTTTTGTTTTGATTGATAAAATTAACTTAGCATAAAATTACGTAAGCAAATACGGTTGAAGCTCTGTGGGTAAATTGATTAAGAAATTTAAATTAAAAAATATTAAAGCCCAGCCTTGAATAGGGTGTCACCAAATAATGGAAACACCAAACTATTTTGCTGTGCTAGGTATATGAAGTTTAATATGCTAAACATGTTAAATATGTCAAGGTCTATAACAAGGTGCAACCTTCAATTAAGTAGTTATAGCTGACCAAATAAGCAATTCAATTTTAGATATGATAGTTATTTTACTCAAGGATTTCAAACATTTTCTCATCCATGGCATGTAAACCATTTATTTCGGGACTCCTTCAGCTTTTGCCCAACTTTTACTAAATACAAATAGTTAAGAAATAAACGTTACAATTTCTGATCAATCTTTTGCGATGATCTGTCCCAGTCCGCTGACAGTATTCATCAACTTTTCCTACTTTCTTCTGCTATGCCCATTCAGGCTAATCTGTCATAGGGATAAGCTTGGGGTAAAATATGTTTTGAGATCCAACAAAATCCAGAAGCTGCTTTGTGGGCTGAATATACTACTTGCGTCCTTTTATATATTTCGAGACTATCGTTCCAACTACAATCAAGTGGAATCTACTAATCCTTTGTATTACTTTTGGCTGCTTCGGGTAATTTTTGGTATACTAGCAAAGTTCGAGTTCATCAAAGTTGTTTGGAGCAAGCAGAATGTTATTCTTTCCATAGCCAATTTCACTTTCCCCCAATTAAAACCTTCTCCAAAGCCACTAGGAAAATATTATTACGGGAGTGTCGTCTTACTCCATTCAGTCACTCTCTTAGCCGTTACAATTTCACTTCTTGCCAACACCACATTTTACTATTCAAACGCTGACATTATCGAATGGAGTAGTTATTTAAAGAAAGAAGTCTACTCCACTTTTTTCATCGACCCAAAATGGATCCCGGATTGTTGCTGGGCGGAAATGCTTGTACTGTTAGCAGGAGGAATCGGCTACGTTTATCGACGTTTAGTATCCAACTTTTCAGACTTCATCGGACTTGTCGCCATTCTTACACTTTGGCAAAATGTCTGGCACTTCAGTGAAAGTTTGGCAATATTGCTATCAAATAACACATTTGATACTGGAAGGTTCTGCTGGGCCCACATAAAGCGATACAACAACTCATTGAAAGAATTTTGCAGGTATTCTAAATTCCACTTTCGGGACAATCTTTTTCGCGATGATTTTGGGGGCGGTGATATTCTACTCTACTAGCTTCAACGATGCCATGAATAATCCAAATTATGGCAGCGGTCTTATAACAATTTTCTACATTGGGCATATCATTTGTGTTCTACACTTCGCGACGGACATATGCCGCAAAATGTCCTTGCTGAAAATTTGGCTATGCGAAGAAGAAAACAGGAAAGGTATTCCAGGAGATCAAGTAATGGTTACAATTTATGAGGTGGATACAAATGTGGTCTCAATTAAAGTGGGGGATTGGTTTCCTATAACTCATTCGTTGGCCGCAAGTGTAAGCAATCAATACACACACGAAAATCCTACATTAAAAGTGCATTTCGTAAAATATTATAAATTTAAAAATTGTTAATCCAGTTGGTCGGCTCCACTGTGACATACTTCATCATCTGCATTCAGAGTGGGGACAGCTCTGCACGGAATACGTAACAAGTCAAAAGTTAAACCATATATCTAAAGAATTTGAAGTAAAGTAGTTATGAACAAATCTAACTAAATGTGCACTACTGAAATTCTTTTTGCTTTTCCTCATTTCTCAAATACCTATGTGATGTAGTGCAGTCATATTCTACCTCACTCTTTCAAATTGATTTTATGCGAAACGTTGCTGCACAAGTTAAGTAATTACTTTATATTTGCTTTTATAATTGGATTGGAGGCATCGAGCGTCAACACACCTATAGCAGAAATAAATAAATAAATCAATCAATAGTTGTTGTAACATAGTAGCTGTAAAATGATTGCTGAGCTGAGGAGAAAAGCAATTTTATTATGAAAATTTTGGGTCTAAAGACTAAATTGCATTTAAAAATAATTTTAAGACCAAAGGCTTAACTCATAATTCAATTACCGGTATGCCGAAGGGTGAGACTACCCATTTTTGTTTGGTTGACGGGATTATCGCTTTCATTTCAGGGCATCGTGATATATAATGGTTCATCCAAAGCCATTGACAGTCTTCATCAATTTTTCCTACTTTCTCCTGCTATGCCCATTCAGGCTAACTTCCTACCAAGATAAGCTTGGAGTCAAATATGTTTTGAGATCCAACCGGTTCCAAAAGCTTTTCTCTGGGGCAAACACGCTACTTGCATCACTTTGGATACTTCGGGACGTTCGTCTAAGTTTCGGGCAAGCGGGATCTACCCCCGTATATTATTTTCAGTTGCTGAGCACATTCTTTGGTTTATTAGCGAAATTCGTGTTAATCGCCTGTTTTTGGAGGAAGCAGAATGTTATCCTGTCAATAGCCAATTACACATTTCCCCACTTGAAACCTTCCCCGAAACCACTAGGAAAATTGCATTATGGAGCTGTTCTTCTTCTCCATTTTGTCTCCACAGTAGTCGTTATCGCTGTTGGGCTTGCAAGCACCACATCTCAGAATGGGGGCTACTCTAAATCTGGCATTCGAAGCTGGTGGCGCAACATAAGAAACGAAATCTATCCTAACTTTCTCAATGTCATGGCCTTGGAATGGATTCCTGATATGACACGCTCCTGGTTGGATGCGTTTCTTAGATTGGCAGGAGCAATGGGCTACTTTACCCGACTTTTAATTGCCAATTCCACCGACCTGCTGGGCCTGTCTGTGATTCTCACACTTTGGGAAAGTGTTCGATATTTCGGCGGTAGTTTGACTGTCTTGCTTTCAAATGAAACGAGCAGCGATGAGCGCAACTGGAATCATATAAAAGAGTATTTCAAAGCTCTAAAGAAATTTTCTGCTCTTCTGAATTCAAATTTTGGGACGATATTTTCTTCGGCTATTTTGGGGTCAGTAATGTACTACTCGACAAGCTTGGGTGATGTCGTGAACCGTTTTCGAGGCGGGGAGGAGCAAAGTTATAGTGGCAGCCTTGCAGCATTTTTCTATATTGGTAATATCATTTCTATCATATTTTTAGCCACAGATATTTGCCAGAAAATGTCTCTACTAAAAATTTGGTTGTGCGAAGAAGAAAACAGAAAAAATATTCCAGTCGATCAAGTAATGGTGGCAATTAACGAGGTAGACACAAATGTGGTCTCAATTAAAGCAGGGAACTCCTTTCCTATAACTCATTCGTTGGCCGCAAGTGTAAGGAACGTTTTTTCGTAGACTTTGAGTAATTATATGAAAATATTTATCTAAAAAAATTCAAAAAAAAAATTCAAAATGTTTACAGGTGGTCAGCTGCACCGTGACGTATTTCATTATTTGCATTCAGAGCAATAATGGCAAACAGGAGTGATGCCTTGCGAAATTGACATGAATTCCTTTTAATTTAATTATGTGCAGTAACAGTACAGCAATAAAGTAGACTTAAATGCCAATTTAAATGAGTGATTGAAATGATCTTATTAGGAAGGAAGGCTGTCATCGAATTGTAAATGACATGGTTATTTTCGCTTTCTTAATTAAGGTGTGGCATGTAAGCATTTCGTCTGGTCTTGAGCACTTTATTGTCTGCCGCCTACCCGTTTTGTTACACAAAACAGTTTCGCTACTGGAGAAAGCGCCTTAAAATGGAAACTTTGAACATATTCATAAACTTTTCGTACTTTGTCGCAGTTTGCCCGTTTCAAATAATCCATAATACCGTTTCAGGTACGAAAGGTAAGCCATCCGCACAGAAGTACGCGTTGAAGTCAATTTGGCTGCAAAATTTTTTTTGCGTAGTGCTCACACTGCTTGCATCAATTTGGATGATAAGGGACCTCCGATTGGCCCTTAATCCTGCCAAGTCCAATCCCACAGCGTATTTTCGAATTCTGCATGAAGTTATCAGTGCGCTCATGAAAATTTTTGTGGTGCAGCTCCTTTGGAGAAATCAAGATGGCATCCTTTCCGTAGCCAACTTCACATTTCCACTGCTTGCTAGTCCTGCCGGTAGGAAAAGAAGTGAGCTTATCAACAGGATCTCTATTTCCCTCCACGTCTTTGCAGTAGTTGCCACTTTGCACAGTGCAATTGTTGGCACAGGATTTCGAGAAATGGACTACCCCAAATGGAGTTTCTCGATGTGGAAAAGTCAACTGAAGAAGGAAACAAGCTATGCTTTCTTCGTTGACCAGGCTTCAATTGTAGATTGCTCCTGGATCGATGTCGTAATCTCTTTATTGGGAGGAATAGGCTACGTCTCTCGACGGATTATAGGGGCATACTGTGACTTACTCTTTCCAGCGGCCACTGCCACACTTTGGTTGCACGTCCGCAATTTCAGCGATATTTTACTGGAGGGACTGTCATTTCCTGGAACGTCTAGGTGGAATGATATCAAACGCTATTTCAATGCTTTGAAAGAGTTTTCAGGTATGATCAACTCCATGTTCGGAACGGCTATTTCTGTGCAAATTTTGAGTACAGTGGTCTACTTTTCAACGTGCTTTGATGACATGTTTAAGCGATTTCGCGGCGAAGCTGGAATAAGTCACGGGGATTATCTCATATCGATCCTTTTCTACTTAAGTACTACTTGTTGTGGTATGTACTTTGGGTCAGACATCTGCCTGCAGATGGGCAAGTTGAAGGAGTGGCTTTTCGTTGAAGAGAATAGGAAGGACATTCCAATAGATCAGCTTATCGTGGCGATAAATGAAGTGGACACAAATGCGGTCGCTATTAAAGGAAGCAACTCTTTTCCTATCACGCATACGCTTGCTGCCAGTGTAAGAAAAAAAATTTAATTGCTGCCTACTAAAGTTAAACTATATTTTGTTTGCACCTAATATGTCAATGATGCCATTTTTTACAGATTGCCAGTTGCACTGTTACCTACTTCATAATTTGCGTTCAGAGTGGAGCTGGAAATGGGGCCGATTAAGTAACACGGTTCACTACCTATTTCAGAAACGTCTACTTCTAAAATAATTGCAGAAAGTAAGACAAGAGCTGCTAGATGTAATTTTTAGAGAGAACAAATTTTATTTGTAAACTACAGAAAATAACTAATTAATTTAACATTCAACTATTTTAATCAGTGACAAATATCCCAAAAACCTGAATTAATTGTATTGTTTACAAATATATTAAATCAGTCAAGAATAATTGTACTTTTTTGTTTGGTTCATTGAACACACATTTTGTATACCTCACCTTATCATTCAACTTAGTACTCCATCATTGGTACATCATTGGTACAACAACTCCATCATTGGTACTTAGTAGGTAGTAAATTCAATTCACCACGACCACATCATACTACAGCGAACCGCCCAAATCTTATCATTCCAGATGTAAGGAATATACAGAGTTGCATCGCATTGACTGTGGTCCTCGTTCCTATTGCTTTCTCGAACTGCCGAAAATAGATAAGATAAGTAAGGCGTAATCGCTTCCTGGACGGAAGCTCGACTGGGGACATCAGCAAGTCCATTTCTGAATAGGAATCTTCCATTGTCACGTCTCACTTTTCCTCGTACTAACGAAGCCAGGTTGATAAGTGCTCCCTCGGCAAATTTCTTCCTAGTTTCGGTTTCCGCTCTGAAAACAGTCCTTGTATTGTAAAGGTTGTCCCCATAGTTGATTTGGTAGTCAAAGTGGATGTACGTAAGTCTCGGCTTGCAAGCCAATTGACAGCTGTCCAGTATCGGAGCAAAAATCTTATCGACATGTATTCCGACATCCCCATTTGCGGTTATGGTCCTGTACTGGTTGATACCTGGAGATCCCAGCGCATCTAATCGTTGAATCATTGCACGGGCACTGTTCGATAATTTTGATGCCACTGACGGTGAAATATTTTCAGCCAAGTCGTTCCAGGGATTTGATGGGTCAATGATATATTTTGACCGGATCAGAATATCAGACCTAAAGCGACCTTGATACTTGTATGCTTGATTTCCCTCCATTACAAGCCATTTGTTTGCCTCAGTTCGCAAGAATGCAATTCGCAATGATCCTACATTTGCAATTAGTCGCAAGACTTCTTTAAAGCTATCAAGCATGGGTGAAGATTCACAAGATCTCAGGACGTAAGCAGCCACGCTGATCACTTCCATGAGGTAGCTTCCCCCATACACCTTCTCA
>JAHZND010004947.1:0-34498 GCA_027744115.1 Acrocyrtus sp. NNG-2020 | reverse complement strand
GGAAAACGAATTATTTATATGAAAACAGAATTTTTGCTTACCAGGCAATTCACTTGTCTAAAAAAAATCCTCACAGCACCATGTAAAGTTTACTTGAAGACTGAGTTGAAAACATGGGCTTCACGACACTTTCGGTCTCCTCGTGAAAGTTTAAATGCGTCCACTTGAAATCTTGAAACTTTTTTTCTAGTCATGCTCCTTTCATGTAAATGCTCTATTGAAGAAAGACTGGGACGTGCCTATACTCACCTTTAGCTCTTTTCAAAGATTCGCATATAGTTACATGTAAAAAGTTTCAAATCTCTCTCACAATTAATTGTGCTTATAATCAATGTTATCTATAAAATGTGCTATGCACTGCGATGACTCTAGGTGATAACATAGCTACGACAGAGTTCGCAATAGCAATGTAGGATTAGCACGTCAACCCAAACTTTTGAAACGAGTGACTGCTTCGGATTGCTCGTATAGAGCGTGAGTAAAGCTTGCCAACTCTTTTGTTCGAACAGTAGGTGACCTATCGTGAGGGAGAACTGCGTATTATCTATCACGAGAGGGAGTCAAAACATATAGGTTTTAGTTTTGAAAATTTTCCTTGAACGAAAGTAAGATGTACATGTGCTCCTTGAAATCGCAAAAATTTTTGTTTTTATGGAAGCACCGTAAATGTTAATGTTGCACTGCACCAATGTGAGCGGAGCGGCTCTTCCAGATACATATTGGCAAGTTCTATTCACTGCTCACTCACTACACTTCACTGAAGTTTGACCTTGCCTACAGAACAAACTAACGAGGTGACATTTGCAAACGCCACTACTCATATAGCTATAGATGTACTAGCTTAAGTATATGCATACATCAATTTTCAACGGTTGAAAATCAGTTCAGCTTCAAAACAAGCAATTTTCGAAACTCTCTAATCTTTGTAGGTCAATGTAAATGCTAATGGTTATGGTTAAACGAAAAGTGTAGGGTCATGTTCCGAAGTCGAATCCAAATTTAAAGCAGCTTCTGTGCGTTGAAACACGAGAAAAATCTGATTCCATTTCACTGATGTGAATTTTTATAAGAAGCAAGTTGGTGTTTTTTTTTACCTGTTCAGAAAATTTGTACAGAAAGAAAGTAACTGCATTCGTCTAATTGTTAAAAATCCATACAGTGAATTGACTTCATTCCTGAAATTTAGAGCGTCGCGAGTACTATTGCAGCTACTTAGTTAATGAAAAGCGGATTGAGTATGGTAACCGATAATTAAGCTTTATTATCATGCTGCGTGCTAGCCTAAATTTAAGGAAGTTTATAATAAAATTTAAAAACTGCGTCCTCGCACATTTCTTGAAAATTGCATACTATAGCTTCAATAAAACCGAAGACATCAGTATCACTTTTATGAGAATATATCCATCCTCGTTAGAGAGAGAGAGTATCGTCTTCTATATAGTGCTCGTTTTTCGTAACATAAATCGGAATGTACGCAACGTACAGTAAAAACATTTCCGGTGCCAAAAAAAACTTGTGCATAAGCTGTACCGATCTCAAAAGTAAAGAAGACATCTACGGAAATCCTATCTGACACATTGCCCCGCTAGGAGGTAAAGCAAAATTATAGATGAATACGAAAGATTTTTTTTATTAAAAGTGAGAAGATGCATCCATCCAAGCTGAAATTCTTTGGTATGAAAGCATGAAGGCTATATAAGAAGTGGAGTGCGGAGTGGAGACAATCCCACAGCGCTCTCGAGAATAGATAGTTACAAATTCTATTTTAAGTGAACGACTCACTACTTTTTGATGTTTTAATGCTGCGAATGAACAAGTCGATGACTAATACTGTGGATAATAGCGTACTTCAGTCACACGCGCACAGTGTGTACCCCAGTAAACGAAACAGACAAATAGTGTAACTTTTGCTTTGTTTGTTAATTGTAGGAAGTAGGGAACAATTAGAAGAGCTAGCAATTTTCTCGGGAGGTGACATATCCAAAATAAAAATTATTGTTTTTGGTGACAATGGACAGATGTTCCAAAAGCAGTTCTATAATCCATTGTCAATATTTATCTTGTTATGATCATGTTTACGCATATGAAAATGTAATATTATGGTACATTTACTCGTCGATATCGCAGTAGGCTGCTTTTTTTCGTTTTGTCAATTTCAGCTGCACAAAGAAAAGGATGCACGCTTAGAGGAGCAAGAGTGGGAAAAAAAGTGGGAGAGGAAGTTTCCTCTTTTTCGTTTTTCATTCCTTTTTCTCACTGATGCGTCTATTCCACTCTTCCAACTGAATGAATGCAGTTCGCGTCATGTATAATCATCTAACCAAGAAGGCAAGGCGGTGAGCAGGTTAGTAGCCAGAAGGCTGTGTATGGACGTTCACGACGAATTAGCTATTTTTAAACAATTGTATTTTCGAACTGAATGGAGAGGAAAACAGCAGCGAAATATGCAGCGATGAGTTTGCAAACGGAAAAGCAAGCGATCAGAATGCGCATCAGATATCTAAAAATGAGCAACTGTAGCGATAAATGGTACAATTGGTATGAACATGTGTAAATTTTATTGGCCCCTTAAATTTACTCGCTTCCTTGCGTCAATAATGTTGATGTTTCGATGAATGCCATACATCTCGATTGCAGTTGCAGACAAATTTATCTTAACATGATATATAGTGAAATATTTTCATTCAGGCGACTCGACTTTTGTTTATGCTGCTTGAGCTTTACGCTTGTGTAAATTTTGCTTGCATTTTTTCAGCAGAGGCGCCTTCGCAAAAAAAACTGTTTTCTAAGGATGCGGAATAGCTGAATTGGACAGTTTAATTGCAATTGGTACGAATAGGCTTGTTTATCACGTGACAAATATGCAATAGTGTGTAGTTTTAGCGAGTATGCAAAGACGTAATACGAACTACGTAATAG
This sequence comes from Acrocyrtus sp. NNG-2020, assembly GCA_027744115.1. Classification (NCBI taxonomy): domain Eukaryota; kingdom Metazoa; phylum Arthropoda; class Collembola; order Entomobryomorpha; family Entomobryidae; genus Acrocyrtus; species Acrocyrtus sp. NNG-2020. The sequence goes on along the minus strand of JAHZND010004947.1, from coordinate 31,579 downwards.
AACAACACCAACTTGCTCATATCATCACTAAGCCCAGCTCAGGTACTTAGGTAGCTTTAATTTGCCACTAGGGCCCACCTACACATCATCTTCTGCATTGACGTTTTTTGTATGTCCAACATTGACGGAAGCACCCAAAAACATGTTATTAGCTTGTAAGCAAATCTTAATTAGACTGAAATTTCCTAAAGTCAGTTTTATCAGTAAGCATTTCAAGAATTTTGATTACTGCATATTGTGGAAATCCACATGGAAAACTCGTGAATTCATGCCTTTCTGACTTGTGTGGGAGGTCTTGAGGATGGGTGCATGCTTTCATTCAAGTCTTTCATCAGTTGCGTTTGCGAAAATTTCCTTTCTACACGTGCATTTTCAAGTTATTTGTTCAAGAGGCGAAAAAAACTCGATGTTTTTGGTGATTCGCGCACCAGCTACTTCCAAAAAAGCAAAGCAATCAAGTAGCCAAAGCCACTTTTGAAACATATTTTACGAGATGCTTCCACAATATGCTAGGAAAAACGGACGAGCAAATAGTATCATTCTCGGAGTCATATATAACGCTCCACCTGTAGCAATAAAATGATACTATGAATAATAAAAGAGATGTTATGAAACAAAATGAAAATTACTCAATTCAGTGCGTAAAGGTTTCCCAAAATATTATTCTCATCTTCATAACTCTAAAGTGAAATATAAAGTTCCCAGGGGTGCAATAAAGCCGTACTGAGCTGTTACTTCATCCCGCATCAGATTGCGCCTTAGATGATGGAATTGCCTGTTTCTAGTTATTTTTCACTTATTCTTAAAAATTCCATTTCATACTTTCATTACTCACTAGAGTGTTTGGATAGCAATGAAAATCGTTATGTATGGTTATTATGTACTTCATTTTGTTTGTAATGGGGCGGCGCCTTCAACTGCAAGACTAGAACGAGCTCTTGACTTCGTGTGCAAAATATTAGAGCTACAATCACGGTAGCAATTTTCAGCAAAGATGTGGCGCTCTTTCCTTGCACAGTGTAGCACAAAATGCAACAAGTTCAATTATTTGGAACAGTTGTAGGGAATGAAGAAAGGGTGCTGATGGATTTAGGATGCAACGTCGTTTTATAAAGCTAAAACCTAAATGTAAATTTGTAGTCTTTGCAAATTACAGCGTTTACAATTAGTGCTGAAAAATCTCATGTTATTTTACTATCAGAAAAAGAGTATGCATTGGTATGAAGCAGAAAGGAAAGATAAAATTCCCTTAATTTTTAGAAAGGAAGCGAAGCGCTAAAGCAAATACTATAGTGAGTGACGTAAACAGATGCAGATGAATAAAATACTAAACAATAAAAAGAAAAGATTTTTTTTTTGGAAAAGGAGATGTTTCCTGTCTGTCCCGACTCAAATTGCTATTATTTTAATACTGCAATAAGTTATGTCATTTAGTGTCTCGGATGTTTATTCACTTTGGATTTTAGTGGATAACACTCAAATGACATTTTCGGATACATTTTTGGGACGTTGAGTACTTTGTACACAGGAAAATAGACGCTCCCGTACTTTGCTCAAGTTTGTAAAAGAGCGCAGAAATATTTCTTTGAAGTGTTTTAATGCACGAAATGCAAATTAGCATAAAAGCACTCTTACATTCGCGTAACATGTTTTGCGGAACAACAGTGGAAAATTGGAATTTGCTAAGTGGGAAAATATTTCTGGTGAGCAGTGTTGCAAAAATAATATCAAGGCAAGAGACAACTGTTTAATAAATGTTGTTAATTTATAACCAAGAATACTAATACTCCATCTCCATCCAGAAAGCCGCAGAATAATCCAATTTACGAGTTGACTACTAGCATATTGCTGTGACTTTTAGGAGCATGAAAACAATAGGTAATTGGAAACTGTGGCAGTCAGCTCATTCAAAGGATTCCAATTCGGGGTGGGAAACAGAGAGAAACAAACGCGTAGTTTATTGAAACATAAACGTACTCTTAAGTGTCAATATAAGAGACAACAGATTTTTATGCGAGGGCAAGTGGAACGGCAAACAAAAAACCACTCGGCCTACTTAATAAATAATTGCACTTGCTTGTCATTCCATAAAATCAGTGCGGTAGGAGAAAAAGTAGGGATCCATCATACTTTTAAACATCCATCATTTCTATGTACATGTATTATAAATGTAATGTCAAATTTATGTCTTTCTTGTTCAGTTTGTAATGATAAGAGCCCATTTTTCTGGCTGAGGAATTTCCAACGAGCAGTAAAAAGTTTTCGCTTCAATTTTTTGTTTGATCACATTCGCGTGAGACTACTAATGAGTCGCCGTTGCGTTAAAATTTGAAAGGAAAGCTAAGTATTTCCAGAGAATCAGAAATATGATTTGTCGGAGGGTATTACATTGCCCCAGAAAAGTAGGTACATTATGTGCCCTGTTACAGGGAAGTATTGCCGTCTTGGAGTGATATGTACAAGTGGTAGATTGAGGAGATAAGAAGGCGAGCAGTTGAGGGGAAGTCGCAGGTATCCAGAAGCGTAATGCGCTAGGTACACCGCACAGCATATGAATGAATATGGAGGGTTTTTTTCTGTACTGCTTTCACTTTTACTGGTACGTAGAGCATTCGCAATTCTTGCAAACGCCTCACAGGAAACAAGGACACAATAGCATTAAATTTCATAAGTTTCCAGCATGGCAAAATCAGAAAAAGATTCAAAGTACATTAGGTTGAACATATAATGCGTTCGCTATGCACTTGAAGCTCCGGGCACATCAACTCAAGATGAATCGGCTAAATATGAGTGTAAGAGCGCAAGTATTACGGACTGGTTGGATTCTGCTGATTTTTCCGTGCTTTTTATGGGGGTATATAAAAGGAGTTGGGGGAAAAGGTGAATCCAATAGTCACTTTCACTTGCCAGTCCGGTTAAGTTCTAAGCAGAGAGTTACTTTGAATCGTTGGAGTAGGCCGTTTCTGAACAGAGAAGAGCAGTCTCATATTTCACTTCAGTATTCTTTGAATTAGCTTTTTTCCTTTCGAATTGCTCTAACTCTCTTAGCAAAATTTTGCGCATTCAAATAATTCTTTTATATTAATTTACCTGCAATCTACTGTAGCTTTATTTAAAAGCAGCAGCTACTACTAGAAAAAAAACAAAAATTGTTAAAGCGTTTTTTGCTGTACAACTTGCATTTTAAGCAATAATTCTTTAACCTAAATTTAACCTCCGAACTAATTGGAGCTGCTTGTTTTAAATCGGGCTATTTTCACTAGCAGTAAACACTTAAACTTCTGAGCAACATGAGGAGCAACGTTAAATTTTTTGCATTTCTCGCCGTGACTTTCACTATCACTTCGTTTGTGTCTCAGGAAGTATCGTCTTACCCCATGCTTGAGGTTGCTGCCAAAAACGGACCATATGTCGCACCACCACTTCCAATTCAGCCTAATCCCGAAGCAAATATAAGAGATCTCCAAAATTCACAGAATACGCTGAACAGGTAAGTGTGCCCTATAATGTAATGTATAATGCATCACGTACAAAATATTTTCAGCAAAAAAAAACCCTTTTGAAACTTCTACACGCCATTTTTCCCTTTTCTCCTGCGGCACATCCGTTTCTTCCTTACCGTCGTTCCCATTCCGCCATTGGAGACCTCCATTGAGGCCTTTCAATCCACACAAGTATTAGTGACATGCATATTTTACTTAAACCAGTGAGCTGAACTTGCAAGGTTTTATCATGCACTCGTCTACCCACAAAGTTAACAGAAGTCCGCATTACCTATTATTTACTCGAGATCAATCCTTTGAGTGCAAGGACGCCACAGCATTTACTCATATTCTTAGGCTGTAAGAATAGAATTAGAAATGTATCTGCATAGTTGCGTGATGGCTACAATTGGCGTTTTTTGCCCATTTCGAAAGCTTTTTATTAACGAATGCACACGTAGTTTGCTCTTTTATGGTGACTCCCGCCTACCTGCATTCTAATAAAATTTACAAAAAGTTGTTTGCCATTTTCTAAAGTGTACTCTCAGGTAACAAGAAGAAAATGAGATAGTAAAGTCCATGATTACAGGAGAAATATTTACTCAGAAAGTTCCAGCGCATATACTATGAAATTTTTTAAAGAATTCGTTTTGAAAGGCTTTCACAAAGATCATTTATTCGAGGGCAGTGCTAAAGTTTAGTCCGAAAGTGCTTGTTGTTTGGGATTCCCTAGCAAGTTTTAGCGCAGTCAATGCAATCTCTCGTTTTCTATTATGTGTGCACCACACATTCGCACGAAATACAATTTTCGTGGCAATAATGCTTCAACTCTTTTTTTGCTCGGTTCCACGAAACAGCTCTTTTTATATTTTTAACAAGTACACAAACTTTTTTTTAAAAGGAGGTAAAAGAAATCGCGAACAAAAGGAGATTTCCAGTGTTCTGGAAAGCTTGGCCATGTTGTCATTATACAAACTACGCTCATCTGTTAGGATTTTCATTGGAGATAATAATCACTGAATAAGTCATGCATGTTGAATAGTTGGTGGTATGATAATTTAAACGACTAGAATATAAAAAGCAATTTCCTAAAAGTATAATGAAAAGTTAATAGGTTGTACGCAAATCCGATCATACACGGTTGGATAGACTATTGGTTATAATGGGCTGCGTTCCTCATCCACTAGAACACCATTTTCTCAGCCTTCTTTTGGTTAAATTATTTTTTGAAATGAATTGGATGTTCATTTGATTCGATCTGACTGGATTTAACTGTTTACGTCATCGTTTAGGAAAATTAATATTTTTGAATGCCAAAGTAGTAAACTTTAGTGCATTTTGGAGAAAGGCTCACTTTGGCTGTTGTAGATGACGCTTATCCTTTGCGCTTTGGCTGGGCAATGTAGTAGAAATGGAAAGGAAGGGAAGCCTTTCGTGGTGCAGTGTTTCAGATTGCCCCAATAGCGGAGCAGGCCTACTACTTGCCTACCTGTTTACGACCAATGCTCTTGTGGAAAGATATTTTATTAGACGCTACTCACTGCCACCACTTTAAAGACATGATTTTCTTAAATTTATTCATTATTTTAGTCCCGTAGAGATTTATATCCTCAAGGAAAGAAATCAATTAAAATTTGATCATCAGAGGTGAATCACTTGTGAGCATCAATGGCTAATTGGAAGCCTTGAAAGTGACTTCTTGGAGAAGTCCCTGGCTGCATCCTGTTGAAGGTTTTATCAAAGGGCTTGCGTCATGAACGGAAGTGTCAGCGGAAATATTCTGTCCTCGTTTCGGTAGAAAATGTTACGATAGATTGATTTCATTTCGAAGTATACGGAAGAGAAATCGGACTTCTTTCAAATCTGCGATGAAACAAAACGAAACAAGCTCATTTACCTATTCATTCGAGTGCTCATTTAGAAACGCTACTCATTTCTAACTTTTCACTGGTTTATTACTGAGAATGTCGCTAGTAGAGAAAGCAAGCCTAGAAGACTTTTTGAGACTTTAGTGTTTGCTCTAATTCCTCTTCTCTGATGTTGCAGTTTCTGAGGAGCAAAAGTCTTCCTTTCCCTTATTTAGTCAGTATGCATGGTGAACGTTGCTCATACTGATTAGCTGCCATTTTGATATCACAGCCTTTTGTTTTAGTATTCGAATGATGATCCGTACCACTATTCATTCTTCTCCGTCAGCCACCTGACAGTCACTGCCCATATAACTAGTAAATTCATTTTTTTATGCCGGTAGCAGCTTTGCCCACACTGTCGATTCATTTTTATAGCAACAGTCATTTCTGATTTACGTAAATCCCGTATCCTATGAAAGTTCTATTTGAACTGATAGCTCAGGGTGATAGTGTCTCCTGCTCCTGATACGACGTCGCTAGAATCTCTTAATCATGCCAAAATACATCCATCTTATTAGCAACTTTCCCTGTGGCATATGCTGTCTATGACATCCGCATCCGTCGCCTACTTTTAGGTCTTATGAAGTTTAAGACACTTTCCATAAGTTCATTCCTGGAAATTTTGGCCTTTGCAGTGGTTACGAAAAAACACTTTCCTTGTTGTCAATTATGACAGCACGTCACCTACAGCCATATTCTCTGAAATATTAAAAAAAAAAGTTGTAGCCGAATCAAAAACCATGTTGAGCTTCATGAAAGTAAAATTTGTCAAAATGTTTACTAGCATGAACGTGCATTGCAGGGTTTATAAGGGCACACGAAGTCAATTCACAGCGGAGTTTTTACTAGTATACTTGCCAATAAATGGTTTTGCAATTCACCCCAACTTTTAATTTACCCTACTTAATAAAAAAACCCGTATTCAAGCGTGTTGTTTCAGTCATCCCTGCACCACAGCTTTTAGTCGGTTTATCTGCAAATTTCATATATTTTTATTCTCTGTTTCAGAATGCAACTGTACCAGCTTTTGTCATGGCTGCAGAATACTGGATACCCTATTGAACATCTAAGGTAAGATGGCAACTGGGCGAGCATGTTACAATCCGTCTGTGGCAAAAACTGTTAACTTTCTCATCACTTTCACCGCCACACTTTGCCTTCAATGAGCATACAAGTTCAATATATAATAATCTCTATGTCATAAAGTATATAACGATAAAGCTTGTCATGGCTAGCTTCTTATAATTGTTTTCTCGATTTCCCCATTGCTCAGTTTTTCAGTTTGTGCCATCGCAGTTCTACTACTGGTGCAGTAAGCAATTTGACTTTTCTTTGGAGTGTAGGTAGGATTGGAAAAGAAATTGCTTTCTCGATTTCCCCAAGCAGATATTTTGTTCATTTTCCTTTTTTACAGCAGCACAACATTTAGTTTGCCGTAAGTAGAGAGCCATGACGGCAGAAAATCAGTTTCTTTCTACGTTTTATGAGATATAGTACTGTAATTGTTGCTAGATTCTAGGACATACATTTCTAAACTACTTTCGATATAATATTTTCCTTTAAAGTAATTTGAACGGTGAAGAGATCTTTCTTTTCCAACACATCTTGTCCACTCACTTAGCTGAGCTGAATTCCTGGAAAATCTAGAAACCAGAAAAAAAATTGGTAGAATTGCTCGATAACTGTTGCCGAACTGTTCCCACAGCATTGTTTCCAATTACGGCAACATACAAAAGCACACCAAACGGACTGTAAGTGTACCTGCCGTAAGGCTTTTCACGCAAATGAGGTCCTTTTGGTTTTGCAATCCGGGTCGCCCTAATCTTCTTATACAGTCCCTCACCTTGACTTTCCTGGTACATCCTCTTTTCCTAATAGCCAAGAATGATTCCTTTCCCCGGAACTCTGAAATGCCTTGTCATTTCCCATTATCTTAGATTGACATAAAACATAATGACCTCGACAGTTCATTTTTGACAGCCAATTGATAGCAGCTGCTTGACTTCATTGTTAAAAAGAAAGGAGTCCGCCGCACAGCTTTCACAATTAAAATTTCAGAAAATATACTTTCTCGAAGAATAGTCCGTATTCTCGGATAATAGACAAGGCCAACTTTAATTCCAGCATCTGAAAAAGACGAAATAATGCAGCACTTGGGTTTCCTCCGCTATGCCTGCCACGCATTTACCACGATAATTGCACAAAACAGTACTAAATCCTTGCATAATTTATGGGGATGCCTTGAGAGATATATGACACAACAAGATGTCGTATACTTATAAGTGGATTATAGTTCTGTTATGTCAGGGCAAATGGAGCAACTAGCTGGAATCAAAAAAATATAACTCTCCAAGCATATATTATACATATGACTTTCACTCAAGATAACCCTAGTTTAGGCGAAACTGCTCGGCGGCGGTAACGGTTTAATGCTATCGTCCGTTTTCCATTGTGAAGAGCCTACGTGTCGCAATGAGTGGCTCATTCCCTATTTCAACGGTCATTACACAGTCAGTTACAGTCATACATTACATCAGAAAACGAGCTCAGCAACGCTCCGTCCAAAATCCGAGAGGATAAATGGACTGCTTCCACGTCGTTCTTATACGTACTCGGTAAAAATGGGCACATCATCTTCTGTTGCTTATTTTTCTTGTGCGGAAACGGTAAACAAGTAACAAAGAAAACATACCTATGCACCATTGTTCATCCCCACAACGTACACCTTTTGATATGTTTTTTTCCTAATTCTATTCCGGGGAGGCTTCCAGGTCTAAACGAATCGTCTAATCCGAAACGTTGCCAGTCATAACCGCCTGTTTTGTCCATTACTCAAAGATATTTTGCCTCTAATGATACACCTTGGGTTAAGAGAAATGAGAAATGCCACTGGGGAAAATGGATACGGCGTAGCATTTTATGAGCTCAAAACAAAGAAATAGTGAGCGTCTGCTTCGTTAATTCCGACTTGGGAATTTTCACTGTCAGCGGGGATTTGTGAGACGATCTGCAAAATGCGCAAAGCTGGCTAGTAATCCTACAGCGATTTGAACAGAGCAAGACAACAAATTCTTGGAAGCAACCCCCATTTTTAATTTTTGTTTTAGGCGCGGGTCGAATGAAACCAATTTTACATAAGGACATGTAAATTTCAGCCACATGGAAAAGAGAAATGCTTTCGGGCAGCAAAAAATTTATAGACTTTTCTTTACCCGAGTGAATTAAAAGTAGAAAATTGAAATGGCAAATATACCATTTCCAGGTTGCGGTGAACACTGGACCACAGAGTTGTCAGCAGTGCTCAACTTGTCACACTTTTAACTAATATCAATGGCATTCCTCTGCAAAGAAGGAAAGTCTGGGCAGCCACACCGCATTTCGCTGTCATTTTGATAAAATCACTATACGCTTCATGCAGTCACATTCATAGACATTCTAGCAAACAATTCCTTTTTTGCGACATCGATTTTTTGCTCTACGTGGTTTACTTCTGATGTCGATGTTGTATTATTTTGAGTATCAAAGTATTTCGAGACTAGGTCAAGCAAAATATATTTAGAACGGCTACACATGTGCTTGCGGCAGTACACCATCGCAAAAGACGCTCATACAAAATGCCAAAAATCTGAAGGACTACGATATACTTGAATTGAAAGGATGTCAGAAGTTATTTAAAAGTTGTTCAACATTTGAATCATTATCAATGTATTTATTCAAGCAGTAGTAAATTGACTCTTTTACGGGAACGATAGCCCTGACCTATCGGAAAGAAAGTTTGCGAAGCTTATAAGAAATTGGCAGTTTTTATTAGGCGCACACCGGTTATGTGATGTTTGCAAATAGTTTGTGGTGAATTTAATAAATGTCTAATTTTAAATTTTGGAATGTATCATTGCAAATCTATTTCAGGACAAAGAAGTATTGTCTGATCAACGCGGGTTTGTCGCATGCATGCGACTACAAGGACACACTGGATGCAAACCATGAAGCCATGTACCTTGGCTCAGATCAGACTCCAGGACGAAAATAATTGCTGGACAGTCCACATTCTATGTGAACATAAGAAACGAAAGAAAATGTGTATTTATATCCTTGTACGTCACTTAATCAGTGCTTGTACTTGCAACCGTAATAATACATTTTTGTTGTTAAATTAATATAATTTTATGTTGTTAAACAATAATGCCATACAAATTTGAAGGATTATGTAACATCCATTACGATGAATGTGCATGATTTGGGCAAACATCGTAATCCGTGATTGTTTACCGTCAATATATCATTTATTCAATTTACATGCATCATATGATACAATGATAATGTAATCTCTTATTTATGCGTTTTCACACTTTGACGAGAAAGTAATATGTGCAGTGATAGACTTGCAATACATTTTTTGGGGCAGGGAGCTACTACTGCGAAAAAGCATATCCGTGTAAATACATTTGCTAAAAAATGAATTTCAGTTTCGATTTTACAGTAGATACTACTAGTGGCTTTTACGTGACTTTCAGCGACCAACCAAGCAGTGCGGCACCACTACCGATGATCTACAGGTTACTTTAAAACTGGAATTATGAGTAACGTACATAGAAAAACCATTCAATTCAAAACTAAAAGAGTTTTGAACTTAAACTTGCTGCAATTGATTTGCTATTTTGAGAAGCACATAAAAAAAGTTAGCAGAGGTGCATGCAATAGGCTACGGCGTTTGTCAGCTTCATTCCACGTTCATAAATTTAATAATATAATAGCGTAGAAGTATTGTCGGTCCTCAGTTTAGTTCTGAGTTTTCAATTACAGCTGTATGATTCCTTTTGTTCTGCTATCAAAAATTGTGTTTACCGTTCTACCATTTTACCTTTTTTTTCTAAACAGTGTCAGTATCATAATACCAGGGATTAAGGAGTTTTTGCGAAATAATCCTTCGCATAATGAAACTCAGAGAGCGTGTTTCCATACAGGAAGGATGAATTAAGTTGTAGTTGAAATTTAGGCCGCTTATATTTCCATTCAATGCATACAAGAGTACTTCAACTTCTACTAGTACACTTTTGTATAAGATATATAAACAAATTACAGTAAAAATGAATAAATTTTGATCTACTTGTTGTACTTTATGTGAAAGTTAATTTTTGCTGTTGCTTGTGCACCCAGTAAATATTAAAAGAAGGGCTGGCCAGTTGACAATGCGTCTAGCGCTTAACTTTGGAAGAACAAAGCAGTATTTTTAGGCAACAACAAAGTAAGCGAGTACAAGGGTTAGTGACTGGAGTGAATTACGCTAAGACTATGAAGATACCAAGATTATAATGTTGAATAATATATCGGGAGAAGTAGTTGTTGATAGTTCCTTGTAGAAATATGTGGGAGACAGATACAGCGGGATTCCTCTTTACTGATATTGGATTCGTAGAGAAAGTGTAAAAGAAATACAAAAAAGTTAGTTTGATAGCTTCCACGAATGTCGATTTTTAGGAGTGTAGTGACTGTGAGTAGTAATTCAGGTTAAAATGAGATTTTAGCTGAGCAATTCTGTAGCTCTGACATCCCAAAGTTATGAAAATGCCTGGAATTTGTATAAATAAGTAAGCTTAATTTTTTTAGTAAGTATAAAGCGTTGCCCGATATATCTGTTTATTTAAGATGAAGAATGTTGAGCAAATGAGACAAAGTTATTTTACAATCAATGAGAGTTTTTTTAAAAAGTGCGACAGTTCTGCACTCTGCTTCAACTTTATTGTTTCCAATCACAGAGATATTATTCCCAAATACAATAATAACAAGTATCAAAGTAAGTACGAACGATATTATGTACTGCAGACAATGAGGGTAGCTTTCACAGGATACTTACATAGCTCTGCTTTTTTGTTCGTGTAATTCATTAGGTTCCTTTGAGTGTAAGCTGATTGATAAGTTTCTGACAAGCTACTAATAAGAAAGCAATCCACCAGTTGGGGGAATATGAGATGCGCAGTTTATACAGAGTGGGGTATATAGGTATTAAGTATTTTGTTGCTATTGCAGTATATAACAGAGTAGATCTATTAATAACAATGGAAGAAAAGAAATCGATAAATGATTTATCTATAGTAGTGCTTGTGTTGAATGCTTTTGGATTTGTATGAACTCTTGTTAAGTCAAGTTGATAAATTCGTGTGTTGCGTAATCTAAATTTCATGTTTTCTGCAAAATGGTGACCTTTCGACTATTAAAAAGTTGTAAGGTGAGCAGAAATGAACAAAGCGCAGGTATTCAAAGAGTATGTAGATTTGCGGTGTAAGCAAAGCAAGTACATTTTAGCCAGACTTTTCATCCGTTCCGAAATTCGGAAGGTAAATGCAGCCTTCTGTAGGAAATACGGAATTAATGTATTCCCAGAGGCCTCTGTTACGGAGTACAATGAATCCCATCTCTGTCATGACTCTGATGCTTCCATTCTCTATAATCCCTTTTGTCCTTCCATATCTCATAGAACTTTCATTTCTCCATTTCATACTCTGCCGCTGCTGCCCTACAATTCCTTGAAATGCCATAGAATTTCCTTCCTTTCATTTCAGGTGTATCATTCGTATTGCTAGGTCGCCAAATGTATGTACAATAAACTATTAGCGAAAGCAATTTTTCTCCATTGCGTCACTTTGAGAAATATACGTTGGTTCTATTGTTAGCATCCACGTTAATTCTCCAAGCAACAAGCAATCTCCGTCAAAAGGAAATAATACACAGGGGAGGAATATGAAAAGCAAATATGTTTGCTGTTTTCTGTATTTACATACCATTTCTCTGCAATCACAAAAGCGCAAAATCTCCAACAAAATCGTATTTTTAAATTATATGTACTTAACATAGAGTTGACAGTACACACGCATCCCACATACATATTAATTAAGACCTATATTTATATACATTAGTGACGAATATTTTCGAAATCACTTATTTCAGACAGCGCTCAAAGTATACATTTCCTACATAGCCTCCTCTCATAGCTTTGAGAACGTTAGCTTCGAACAGCCGTTTATTGGATTGCAGAACATCAGCAGCTTCCTTATTTAACGGATCTTCTGGATTTGGTTCCTAATGAATGAATGTAATCAAATAAATGTACCATTAAATTAACCTGATTAAACAAATTAACTAATATAACAGACATTTTAATTAAATGTATACAATCTGCACCTGCATAACCCTTCAAAACATAGAAACAGAGTGCATATCACGAAGTTTTTACTTTATTTTTTTTCGAGTTACGATGTGAACCGTGTAATTTTTATTTTTGTGCATCACTTCTTTTTTTTCAAATCCATTGGCGTCAATAGGTACTTCCGAACTTTCCAAGGATTTTCCTATATTCTTTCCTAATCGCTTTTTTATGCAATCCGAATCCGAACAATGACAGGGTATCTGAGACGCATTATTGTATACACCGTTAAACAACATTTATTACAAATTTCAATTTGCAAACAAAAAGTAACATTATACTCACATTTATCCTCAGTCAAACCCAAATCCCAAAACAATTGAAACAGCCTATATTTCCTTTTAAAAATTGAGTACAATAAAGAAACTCCAAGAAAACTAATTCTCAAGCCAATTAACAATTTTAAGTACCTTTCATAATTCTCAGCTGGGCAGGGGATGACTTCTTATGACCTCCTGTTGAAGAACTGGGGACAGTCTCCCCATCCTTCTTTTGCTGCTTTAATGAAAACAGCTTAATCATGCTGCTACACTTCCCACACTAATTTCCACAAAAATATTTTTAATTTCTCTACAGTGACAACTAATCCGTGTCTTTAGTAAAAAGCGGGAGCTGCTTTTAAACACATTTGGTGTGTTAGAGTTCTCTATAAATTAAAACGTAATTAAAATTAAGTAAGTAAATTAATGACGTTGCTCCACTGATATATAAGTCACAGTCAAACCAAATTCAATTACTGCAAGATCGTCCGTCGAATAATGCAATGAATGTTGTTTGTGCACTTTTTAGATCTGTGCATTAGCATCAGCAGGCTCGCATTACCTATGCACTGTACTCCTCTGCCTTCTTTCTCTTTTGCACACAGCGCTAGGATACCAAGGGCAAGAGTACAGCCAACAACTTGGGCTGCACTGCTACTCTCTCTTTCTGTCTCTATTGGCATTGGCACGACACGTTACCACTCACCTGGGAATGCTGCTTGGTGTCACCTGGCTTCAGCATTGGCAGGCTAGCCGACCTGGGATTTAGAGGAAGGGGATGAGCTGGCCACAATTGGCGGGAGGAGCATAGCATTCGATTAAATTCTCTACCATGGGACCCACAAAAGTGTAAAATTTGTAAAAATGTTGACTCTAGTTGGCTCTATGATCCACCGTTGAAGTTTTTCCTAAATGTGAAATGGTAATTTGTGATTGATTTTTTGACTGTTGCACGATGATTAGTTCAATTTTGCAGGTAATGATAATTAATGATGGTGGGCGGTGGCTATTAATTTCAAATGAGGTGGAGAAGAGATGCACAATAAATATTCAAGTAGTAGCAATTAGCAATTCATGGAATGACTTAAAATATGACGATTGAAGCTCTACGTAAGAAGCAAATTTGGAAATTGTAATAATTATTAATTGGTTTTTGCTTTGATGTGAAAAATTGACAAGACTTGATTAATAGAAGAAATTCGTCTTCATCTTCAGCAATCAAGATTTAGGCAAAGTCAAAAATTGTTTACCGAAGTAAAGAACACGTCCATCAACATTCCTTTATTAGAACGGTATCAATAATATTGCAAAGGGACTTTCAGTGGCAAAGGTGTCTTCTTGTTATGAGTAAGTGCTAGATGGCGTAACTTAATTTATGAGCTAGTAACTATGCAAGGTAGTTTTCATGATGATGTGAGTTGCGTTTATACTAAAAGTATAAGAACTAGTTCATTTCATATACAATTCGTGCTTGCTCAGGTGAGAAAAGAAAAAAAAACAACGCGCATGATTTTTCTTTGGAAATTTCTTTCTTCTTGTGCGAGCACGGAACTTTTTAGCTTGTGCAAGAAACTATGAAAAAATGAACAATTCATATTATGAAAGGTATCAGTAACGTGCTACCCTTAAAATAAAATCATAGTGCCAGCTCCCAACTCCCCCATTTTTTTAAATGGATTATGGAATTGATAATCGTACGTAAAAATGCGTCAAGATCGACATGACATTGAATTAGGTATGCTTGCATATATTTTTTGCCTTTCAATAAGTACCAAAATCATTTTTATTTTCTGCATGGCACAAAATATGCGGATAATTTTTCACACCCTACATGCTTACATACAATTTGCAATGAAAGCTTCCCAATTAATAGATATATTTAGGTCTGAACCAAATCAAAATTTAGTTATTTTTATTACCTACAAACTTAGTAATAAATGTAGAGTAATATTTTTTGTTGAGTATAGGCCAACGCAACATTTCATGGAGCTCCGCTTGCGTAATGTGGACTGAATTAAAAATACACTTAAAAACTGCCACAAAAAGGGAACATTGCAAAAAGTTCATTGAGGTATCATAACAAATCCCAATTTTTATTAATGGCTTTGGTTATCAAAAAAGGTAAAATTATCCGTGTCTTGCCTTAAGTCTGTGTCCGGAAAAAAGAGCTGGCTAAACAAACTAGCTGTCTTTATTGCAATGTCCGCCAACGCCGAATTCTTCCGTAATCTCGCAGTAATTAAGTAATATTTGTGCGGTAAGTGTTTGTCGTTATGCAAAGAAGAGTAGCATTCAGCCAGCTCGTTATTCCAGACACGTACTCAAGCAAGTGGGTTTCCGTGAACCTTAATTAAATGAAATTAAACTAAACGGTATTTTGGATGATAGTAGCTGTGACACAAATTGTGTAAAATAAAGCAATAAGCTGCAACAACAGTCGCAGGGTTCTCAGACTCCGTGTGGTATTTCAGTTTTGTAAAGTTATAATATATTAAAACGTTTCATCATCACATTCTATGCCAACCTTTCTTACACATTCAACTCTCATTTTAGTAACTTTCATTCACTACCCACTTCTTGTCATAATAAACCGATACATAATTAATTATGTAGACATTGACTTTTTTTAAAAACTAATAACTGATGGTTTACAAATGTCATAATGGTTTTACATTAGTGTTTAAAAAAATATTCAGATTGTTCCATACTGTACAGCGAAGCATAGTTAAACAAAGGTCAACGTTTTACTATAGTTAGGTAAATGTTGTTTTGTTCACGTTTGTCGCCATTTAAACACTTCCAGGTTTTATGTATTTCGTAAAAAAAACTCATTTACGCTTCAAAAATGATAACAAAACCATTTAGCAGTTTATACACAGAGTTTTACTGTATAATCTAGTGCTTCAACAAGTGTTAGGCGTATAATATTAATTTAAATGGAAGCATAAAATCTATATTCATCGCGTCAATACAGATACAGGTTGTGCAACTTTTACTAAAGCTACCCGTTTATCTGCAACATGCAGTGGCAGATTTGACAAATTTGACAGTTTCTTGATACAAATAACAAATAATAGTACACATTTTAAGCGACAAACATAAAGCGACCAAAAATACTTTTACTCAGTTTTTTTATGTATAAACTCATTCAGACAAGCAAGGAGAGGATACGAAGTTACTTTCTTCCTTGTGAGTCTAATATTCTTACAGCAGCTAATTGCAGGCGTTTCCAAAGTACAGTTCACAAGCACGCACAAGTAAAGCTCCGTTAAAACACGAAAGAAACAACTATTGCCCAGAAGTGCTGCCTCTGACATGTGCGGCATTTGCAGTGTGCGGTACTTGTCAAGCTTCAGCTCTTGTACAAGTTGACAATTTGGTAGGCGGCCATTGTGGTGCATTCCCGACGACATTGTCCAAGTCTCTAATTCCGTTGGTCACAGCGTACTCAAGCTCGTTATATATTCTTAATTAAAATTACTTTCGACTTCTAAGTGCCAAGCTTGCCAAAGTACTTTACGTACACATGCCGCACATTTCAGAAAAGAGTGGGTGGCATAGGAACAACCTTAAGTCCGAGGGCTGACGTAAGCCATTTGTTATTTTCATTGAACCTTTTTGTGTACAACCCAAAAGCAGGTCTACAATAATTAAATAAATATTGGCAGCAACTCGTAACTTTCGCTGTGTATACAGTAAATTCTATTGTATATTAACTCGTACGTACTCTACACAACGCCAGAGAAGCTACGGGCCTTCCGTTTCTCATCAACTGATTCACAACAGTAAAAGAACTAACACGCCGTATAAGGAACTAGAATTTCATGTCAAACATCAAGCGTTGATGACTGTAATGCAGACTATAAAACTGCTGCTACTTCACTTTCTCCTTTTTTGTCGCTTAGATTTGATAAAGATGCACTTACAAGGCTTAAGCTCAGCTCTTTCTCCAGCTAAGGAAAACTAATTAATTATGTTGTACATTGTGTTTTATAGCAAATATGCCATCCTACTAATTGAGTTGTTTGTTCCATTTTTACAATGGGTTGCTATCGTATAAATGTAAATAGAAATTATCTTGCATAATGAGGTCCGCTTCCTACTACGACAGTATACGGCACAGTGTAATTGGTAATTCACAAGCACTGGCCACTGTATCATAACGTCATTTGCTGGACGTTCTGTTTTACCTGTTCCAGACTGGAAGCATATTTGACTATTTTCAGGTATACAGGAAGGGATTGAATAAAACCCACTACCTATTTCCACGAAGCCGTTTAAACGGCTAAACTCTCGACGCTAACTTCCTGATAACAAACGTTACGTAAGGGCATAAGCCTGATTCAGTAACTGAATGTTAAAACCTCTTACTTCTGTCTGCCGGTATGTATGACAAAGACCCAACTTTTAGCATGCATTCAACTCAACAATTTATTGATTAAGCCGTTTCATCTTCAACACTACAGCACATCTACACTTTGATGTTTGGCAAAGACAGGACTACCGCTAAAACGGTGCCTGCATGACATATTCAACCTATACTGGAAGATTCAAAGTCAAATTAGATTTGATTGTCCTGGTGCAATTTGTAAAAACTACTACATGTTCATTTTACATCGTCAAAATTCACAAAACTTAGGGGACAAGCTTATCTCTAATTCCTAAATAGTTCGGTTTTATCTTCTTACTAACAAGACGCATGCTTGGAAAACTACTAAATTGCTCCGAGGGTACTGAATCGATTGGTTGATTACGAATAATAATTGCGGTAAATTTTAATTAGTACAATAGAGGACAACATACTAGATACAATTAGATTAAGCCGGCGTAGTTTCTCTACTTTTCAGAATTGGTCCGTAGTAACTCATCCAACAACACGGAATTTCACTGTATATCATGGATTGTATTGTATACATAGTGTTACTTCAATGAAGATTACAGTTACATAAATTTACTTTCAATTAAACCCTTCTAGTTTACTTGTTCTAAAATGTAAAAATTCTGATTTTTAGATACCCCTCTGATACACGTTGATGCCTGAATGTTTGTGAAGTGAAGGTTCCAGCGAACAGTGCTCCATTTCCTTCGCATTTCCTGTTTCTTTCACTAGCGTTACTCAACCATTGTTGTTTGTTTGATCTATAATCATAGTGGAGGATTCAGCTTCTAGTATCTTCTTATAGACCAGTTGAGGAGCATGATGTAGCGAACTGTACGATATAAAAGCTGTAGGGACAATTGATCTTTTGGCACTAGATGTTACTACAATGTCGTCCACATCCTTGTACGGGCGTTTCAGTCTTGCTGGCATGTTACTCTTCATAGACTGGTCAGCCATAACTGAAGTTTTTACCAATGTAGTGATACTTTTGGGGTTATGTACAGCTGTTTCCAGGCTAACTGGATCGAGATAATTCTGAATGATGCTGATAGCAGACACATTGGGCGAAGAGATCGAAGTGACAGTTTCAGTCACAGGTGAATCTTTACTCTCAGAGAGATACTCAATATCTGCATTCTTGCACTGTCGGGTGAGCACCTCGGGAGTTGTAATCAAGCTCATTGCATTTGAATGGTCTTCGGTAGATGTGCGCTCTGTGGTTTCTGTTGTACTTGATTGGGGCAAAATGGAAGAGGCAACTTCTCTCGAGCTCGCCAGGATTTCATCTTTTTGCAACACGGTCATCGTGGTCACCATCTTTGACTTGATCGACTCACTGGTCCCTTGAATGCTAGCTGAGCTCGCGTTTGTACTGGTGGTTGTAACTTGTTGAAAAGTAATAAATGGAGTAATCCTTTCTCTCTCCTTTTCAAGCTCTTTGTCACCCTCTTCCGACCTACACAAATGAAAAAGTTAAATTGAAAAAAAATTAAAATTAAATTATGATATTTTAAATATATTACTTTGCTATAAACCTCAAAGAGATAGGTCACACTTACGTCAACAGTGTATTTATGCATACAAAGGACTCGACTTTTTGAGTGGTTTTGTTGAATTCTAGATACCCTCTCGTCCTTAAGTAAATAAGGGTTCCCGTTTTGGAACGAAGTCTATACACGCTATAGCCCTGCCCTTCCACACTACTGAACACTAAAATAACAAATTTAATGAAAACATATGAAGTTGTATTTTTACAGTTTGCGTTTTGGTCAAGGAATATTGTAACTCAAAAACTTTTGGACCAAAACAGGATCTTTTGATGTGATTTCTTTAGGTTGTGCACATGATATTACATGCCAGAAAAAGCTTACTTTGCCTGTTTGCTACAGTAGCCCAAGGGAGATCATCTTGGTGAATAAAGTTAAATGCAGACATCCCCATAACCTCCTCCGTCAAATAGCCAGCAACAAACGCAATCCTGTGATCGGTATAAATTATTCTTCCATCTGGAAGATGTCGCGTGACGTATTCATCCTGAATGGCTTCCATAAGGGATAGTTCCGTGATACCTTTGTTTCGAAACGGTCGAGCGACGCAAACCAATAAGTGCTCACTTCCTGCAGTGGTTGAAGAACAATCTGCATGGAAATAATTATGATATTATTGTATTAGAATATGATATTACTTTGCTTTGGCAGACAATAATTAGAGCTACAGCCTTGTGAACTTTTTCCCTTACCTTTCTTATTCTTCTCTTGATCCTTCTTAACCGAAGGTGGCCGCAAAACTCCAATCATGTGTACGGTGACGTGTCGTGTGGGATCACCTCTGGCCATTGTCCTCTCAGCAAGACGAATGTAAAATGATCGTCGTTCTCCTGAGGACAAGCCAGACATCGCTTCTTCTGGCTTTCCACCGTAAAACTCTAAGGAAATTTCTTCCGATTCCAAGTCCCCATCTGCGTGTAGGCAACAATTTTATGGAGATAATGAAATTTTATTGCAAATTTATGGTTACAAAAGATCTACATGTTGCACCTATACGTACCTTTGGGTTCAAAGGGTTTGGACGGTTGAAGATGATGTCGCAACAATTCAACGTCTCCATTATGACACACTGAGTACAACGACTGTCCCATTAAATCCAACTGTGAGTGTCCTAGAAGTTTCTCGACTGTGTCTGATACATACACAATTTTCCCGGATGAAGTAGCAATAAGCATAAAACCTTCCATTGTTTCCAGTAACACCGACGAGAGTTGAGACTCAAATCCAGTTGGTGTAGTAGTAGTTTTGGGAGTTTCTTTACTCTGGTTCTGTTTCAGACCTGGATAGATTAAAAGATACATTAAAATGTTATATATTAAAATTAAGTTACTTTGCTTAACGCTAAAAAAGAGTGGGTAGTTTTATCAGTGCTTACTTAAGTGAATACGAAGGAAATTCGCGGACAGACGAAGGACGGACGTTTTATCCATTCGTTTAGTCGCCATCGCAACGATGGGGACTAGCGTGGACAGTTCAGAAATGTACATGTTGAGCTTATCCCGTCGCATCTTTTCCGCCAGATTCCGCATCAGACGACTTGAACTGTAACAGTAAAATAAGTAGTTTAGATTACAGTTCAAACTAGAATTTTCCATACAACTCATCGCGAAAAAGTTTCTGGAGCTTTCCTCCGGCCACAGCAACCTACTACTGTACTTTATGCTCCTCAACCGTAATCAGCTTAGATTCCACTCAAATTCACAAATGACGAATAAAAAGTTGTTTGTGCAAGTCTGCCTGCGAGAGAATGAGCACTAAAAAGCAGTTTCATTCAGGTATTATTAAAGGATTTTACACAACTATTGTATTTACAACCGTTATACTCCTCCTGGGAGAAACATTCGGCTCTATTCGGAGTCTTTCTTTGATAGTCACTTTCAAGGTCATCTTATCCTAAACCTGGCACCTATAGGTGAGCCTCGCTGACAATATTAATAATAAAAAGTTTGGTTTCGCTGGAAGAATGTGCCTCTGGAGAAGCACCATTATTGACTTTACACTTTATGTTTTACAGACGCTGTCCCTGAA
Source organism: Acrocyrtus sp. NNG-2020 (assembly GCA_027744115.1). Taxonomy (NCBI): domain Eukaryota; kingdom Metazoa; phylum Arthropoda; class Collembola; order Entomobryomorpha; family Entomobryidae; genus Acrocyrtus; species Acrocyrtus sp. NNG-2020. The sequence continues at coordinate 10,770 of JAHZND010004947.1, read as the reverse complement.
TCCGCGCCTGAGCTGAGTGAAAATAAAACTTACTTGCACTAGACCCAGGACATGTTACTGTCACCATTACACATAACTTATTGATTTCCATATGACAAAGATGGTAATGGTTAGATAATGATATAGCCAGCTAAATTTTTAAAAAACATTCTCGCACAGAAGCAAATAAAATATGTACCAAAATAACTACTTAGTAAGAATGACAGTACTATATGGGCAAAATCGTCATAACATACTAGTGTTAAAAGTGCTGAAGTTAGCAAAAAAAGTTGAAAACATGCTAACATGGCTGCATTTTGCATTACCTACATAGTTATAACGATTTGGAAGTGCATAATACCCTGGGAACAGTTAAACGCCGATCAGCATAACAGTCACTCAATTGCGTGCTTTGCCCCAATGCATTCGAGTAGTACTCAACCAATAAGAGAATTTGGCTGGCCTTGCTACTCTTTCAGTGTCATTGTGATATACCCTTCCAGGTTCTCAATAAAACTGCATTTATTAGGTGAACACGATCGCACAATCCAATATTACTATCTGTAAGTCTTTTCTTTTACTTACTTAAAAGAAGACTAACTTTACAGTTTACTTTAGCAAGTGGTACGTCGCAGATTGCATGTCAAAATGAATTACTTTCAAATTAAGCGAAAGCTTATTACGTCGTATAAATTGATTTATAGCTGGTTCACACCTAAAGGTCCTTTTTTCTTGTCATGTACTTATTGCCCCTTTTCGGCTACCAGCATTAAATACTTTTATTATTAATTTGGGAAACAGAAATGTAATAAGGGATGGCTCCGTCATAAAAGTTAATTGCCGCGCATAGGAGTACAATTATTTGGAAATTTGTCATGCTAAGTAATAACAGCAATAAGGAAAGCATAGTAAATGCTATTTTAGGTGGAAATCAGTACGTCAGCAACGGAAGTAGCCATCACGTGTCGTACACACATGGTTAATGTATAATAATTCTGCATTATCTGCATTACATTCTGCCATTTTCTTCGCTTCATTCTTCACCCCCTAACCCATAAAGAAAGTGCCATTGCAGAGTATTGCATTTTTGCGTAATACGCAGACGTTCCTCCTCCTCCGTGTTCAATCCAACTAGCAACTAGGTAACTGTGCATTGCCGCCCAAGTTAGCAGCAATAATGCGTGTGCATGCATATGCCAATCTGTCAATAAGTGCAAAGGGTTGCGTTACTTGCGTTGTTGTTGTTGGGCTTTTTTGTTTTACTGCAGACTGCAGGGATTGACAAATCAAGCAGCTTAAAATGCACAAGGAAATTCTTGTACGATGGTACGATGTACGATACTATTCATGCATAAATGGTAATCCCATTTTTACCAGTGGAATCTCAATTAGCAATATTCACTCCTCTTTCTTAAGCAGATATGTGTGCGCCGTGCTCTTTTGCAGAAATTTTTTTCCCTCCTTATTCGTGGTAGCTTCATTTCTTGCCAAATTTCCTTTCTTGTAGTTAATACGTATCTACTTATAGCGACAGCTCACTGCTCACTCCTAACCAATTCATTTCCCATTTCCAAAATTTCAACTTTCGGCGGTTTAGGAAAGCGTCATTAGAAAGCAGAATGGAATATTTCCACTCTTGTACCAATCACAGTTAAAAATCCATTCAGACACTACTTTCGCGACCTTGACAATGTATTTTGAACTTGCGCTGATAAAGTATCTCGCAATCGTGCATACACATTTCGAATTGGGTAAGCTGGCTCCGCTTATAAGCAGAAACATATCTAGGGAAAAAATCAGAATAATTGACAGCAAAAATCCAAAAGTAACTTTGTGCGATTCAAACTGCACCACATAAAATTGGAAAATTGGATATAGCTATCATGCGCAGAAACCTATTAAATTATTAATGCACATTCAGTTCTTTACTATTCTCTTCCAAGATGAAGCATTTGAAAAATCATTTGTGGCCCCTCATCATTGACATTTAATGACAACAACATTCAATATGGAGACACTACATACAAACTACAATTTCATTTCCGGATCTTTCGCTTAGCTGTAAAACGAGTTTACAGAAGGCACGCCATGCCATTTTATTTACAACTTCCAACCCCATCTACTCATACTTTATTTACATATGTGCTGAAAATGCTCAAAATTAAATTTAAATAAAATTTACATGATTACACTTTACAATCAATTTAATTGAGACGCTTACTTGGCAGGAAGGTGCTCAAATTCCGAGTTATACGGGTAGTCTAAATAAAATTGCCGTTCCAACTCCATGTTACCGGTTTGAGTCTTTGGGTTCGTCATACAGGTTAAATAATGCTTATTCTAAGTTAACTGCGCGGAGATGAAAGCTAGTTGCTCGTATTCCTGAGTCATTTGTCTCTATTACACAAACGGAAGTAGTAGAGTTTTGCTGACGAGAATGAATTCCTTTCCAATTTATCACACTATCATTATTTTGTCCCATCCTATGAAATTCATTTTTTTTCTCACTACTCACTACCAACAATAACAGCACCAGTACGTATACTGAGCTACCAGCAGCACCGAAATCTCTGTCCAATTCATATTGACTCCCTTCGTTGCACCTTATCTCAATTTTTTTATTCGTTTGTGAAAGCTCTCCTCAGTTAGACCTGAACAGAGATTACAGATTATTATTACTACTACTCTGCTTTGCTTGCTCAGCTGATAGTCACTTTTGCCTCGGAGAATAAAAATTTTTTAAGCACCGTCGCCGTGCAGTATTTACGCAGCATTGCAAATTGTAGTCCAGTATAACATTTGAAAAGTATCCGAGTCATCATCGTATGTAACCTTGGACAAATGATAAGTGTCGGATATAGCAGTGTCAAGTGCATAAGTCAGCAGATACTTTTTTTCGCCTATTGGAATACATATTATATGCTTGCTTTTGTTTAGATTTAGATGCATCAATATAGAAATGCGGTGGCGGTGGCTATAAACACGATCCTCTGTAAATACACACAGCACACACATCAAAAAACATGGGAGCTTTCAAGGGATACACGTGAAACATGTGCATTCCTAAAATTCTTACAAGAAAAAAACCTCATCCATCTGCACTCTTTGGTAAAATGCAAAGTACAGCATTTTTAGCATGGTGTTAGCACAAGTTATAAGAGAGAAAAAATTCCATGCGCAATTTTTATGGAGAGGAAAGAGGAATTAAAGAATCTTCTTTAAGCTTTTAAGTATTATGACTACGAGGCTTCTGATTTCGGGCTCAATACTTGCTTACTAAATGCCAAAGCACTTTTTTATGTATTGAAAATAAATTACGGCGCGGAGTCAAAATTCGCACATAGAATTCAATCCTCAAAATAACTGCTACCCTAACATACAAATGTCCTTCATAATTTTCATTAACTTCAGCTGCTGAAGCAAGAGCGTTTTTTTGCGCTTGCTTTGGACGTTGCATGCCTATTACAAAAAAGACTGGCCTTGTGCAAAAAAAAATAAGTTGTCGCAATGGGGTGTCTTCATTGCTATGGTTACAGTGGACACCAGTTTTAGCCCTACTCGTGGTATTTCAATTACGAACTTTTCTCCAGCAAAGTGCATTTTCCCTACAATGGGAATCGCTCAAAAATCGAAGTTTTGCCTGTATTGAAATATGCATTGTATAGATCAGTCGTCCATATTGTAAACAAGAATGCAGCCACTGCACTAGCGGTAACTAGAAACTTCCAAGTTTTCGGTTTGATGAAGAACTTTTTGTATAAAGTCATAAAGTGATTTAATGGAAGCTGTCTGATTTTTTAGCCTGCAGTCAAAACTGAGCGCCACAGTACTAATTTTATATGCCGTTCTTTTACAGTACGCAATAAAATATTTGCACATGCTTGAATTGTTCTCCGCCCATCGCTGAATCATTATCGTGGCTTTTGTAGAGACAGCCAGCTATCACGAAACTACCTCAAAGTCATATTACTGAGAAAAGCTACAAAATGAAGCCAACTTATGGGCTATCAAAAAATTGAGATTATTATTACAGTGCAAATCCTTTTTTTAGATGAGCTGGGAGCTAGTACACCTAATTATCCGCTTTTATCTATTTCCTCATTTCCAAGTTGGTAGCAATTTTGGGCATTGTAAACAAATTAAAATGCTATTATTGTGACATTCCAGCGATTACTGTGATAATACAAACTGAACTAGCAGTGACAGAGGTGAACTTCTGAGCGGCGTGTTTACCTGAAGATGATAAATGACGTTTTGACAAGCCTCAATTACTGCTGTAATACGATTATTGCGATTTTATTGCCAATAGAATGCTCTGAAGAGCGTTGACTGCAATCAGAAATAGCAATCTATAATATGAGTCGACTTCCGCCACATGTCCTGAAGTCATACGAGATTAGCTCTTTTACTAAAAATATGTCTGCAAGTTGTATAAATGAGACAATGTTATGGCGTCGCTCTTGAATTACTTTATCTCTTTTCATTATTTCAATTTGACAATTATGAGGCAAAACTAATAAAAACCTTTCAGTCACATGAAGGAGAACGAAAATAGTCTCTAGAAGATAAGAAAAGACTGCTAAATCTATAAAAAAAATTCATCGCCACTCCGTCACTGTCTACAACTTGTTTATAGCAACACGCGAAGTCTTAATTAACTATTTTAGTTCATCTAATGACGACATCATATTATTTATGGCACCTTTTTGAAAAAAGACTTTTTCTGTCTTCCAATATTTTTAATTTGTTTATTCACAGAAAAATACTAGTTAAATCTTTACTGCTAAAACTTTAAGGGAAAGCAATGCCCATTCCTCAACAATGCCCTGTTTACTCCAAGATTTGCCTCAATATCCCAAAATATCGATTCAATAATGAGCAAGCCACCTTTATGAACATTTCATGAATTATAATGTTTACCAAATTTCCAGAATGAACAATCGCCTGGACAACAATTTGCAATGTACATATTTAAATATGGAGCAACAATGGGAACCATCTCCAAAAAATAATCCTTCCAAAAACTCTCAGCTGAGCAAATGACGGAAATATAATAAAATTGCGCCGTAATCAGCAACACTCACCTCCTTAGAAAAGTTGACAAAATAACAAATTCTGTTTCTCTTACCAACCACATCTCTCTGAATATTGTATAATGTCAGTAATTTTTACTCGCCCCTCACACCACCGTTACACTATTCCTTCGTTTACACACATATTTTTTTTGGGGTGTTCTTGTGTTCATCTGACGTTTAATGTTTAAAAGACTTCACTACACATTTCTTCACCCCACAAAAAAAAATTTTTTTAGCGTGACAACTCCAACTCCAACTACCGCTACACACTGCAACAAAGTTTGTAATCAGTATCAGTACTCCTCTTAATTACGAACGTCCCCAGTTCGCATCCCAACCATTTAAAAAAAACTGTTTCTATCTTATTTGCTATTTACTACGCGCGCCTCCATCTAGCCACACTCCAGAACGTACATATATCACAATCACTCCTAGCCCCTTTAAAAACGCAACCTTACTACCTTCTACAACTTTCTAAAGTGAGCATTTACGAAAAAAAATTAAAACTTTATTTTCATATTTTTTGCTTAACTGTACACTTTTTGAACTTTACACAGGTACACTTATTTTCGTTTATTACAACCACTTTTGTAAGCAAAGGAGTAGCAGTAAGTGATGGTGGGCTGCCTGTTACTTCTCGCATCTCACACTCGCTCATCTCACTCCACCAGCGTAGTAGTATGTGCTCAGTTAGCTACAGCAGGAAGAAAACCAAAAAGTTTCCACAACCTCACCCATATGATTATTCTCTCTGTTACGTGCACAACTACAACAACAGCGGCACATATGCACACAGCTACAGCAGTTTTGTAGCCCGTCTGTATTTTAAAAAATCAGCCGAGTGTATAAACGATTAGTGCTCAGCGTTTTTTTTTCAACAATACCCCTCCATTGCAGCGCCGACCACCTTCCTCAACATTGTCCTAAAGAAGTGAGGAGCGCCATAAAAGCGAAGTCTGCCAGCCCCCATAATGGAGCGTACTCGTGTACGCATTACCTTTCTCAGCGGAGCTTGATAATGGAAGAGAATGGCAACAATGCTAACTCTTATTTGCCTTCAACACTATAGACAAGGGCTGCCAGAGAGTGACGATAGTGATGGTCACGTTACACAAGTTTTCTTCATGTGCAGGTCTTTGGCGAGTGAAATAAAGATAAGCGCACGCTAAAACTGCTGCTGCTGCCGTGTGAGTGAGTGAGTAAGAAGAGCGAGCTCAAATTAGGATACCTATTTGAACTTCTCTTGCTGCTCATTCCTTATCCGCACTCAAACAAAAAAAAATATACTCATCAATGCCATTTTTCAATCCCAGATGTATCAGAACGATGTACAAGCACGAGCAAGAGCTTACTGTAAGAGAAGTAGAGGTGGGATGCATTTATTTAAAAAAAAAAACTGGTGGATTACCACTACTGGAAAATACATTTCGGGTCTGGCGGAGCCTATTTTTCTGTGTTTCCGTATACAACTTTTTGATGCGTCATTTTTGTAGAGGTGACCGCACAAGGAAACCTTTCCGGCCGTCATGTATTTAAAAAAGAACAGGCAATGCTACTACGCTGCAGTACAAGGTCAAATAGACAATGGATTGAGAGTGGAAATTTTGGCCTCAGTAGTGCTGCTGGGTGAAATGAGGGAAAACGACGAGATTGGATGAGATAATGAGATAGGCATGATTAAAGAGCACTTAATTGCATTAAGGATGAGATTCACATTGCAGCTACACGTGATAAAAAAAACAAGACCCTGCATGGTCGTCCCGTTTAAAATAATTCTCCGTGGGATAGGTAAGGTAGGTGCTTAAACATATGTGCAAATCGCTTTTCGGATAAATCCGATGAAAGAAAATTGTATATGAGGAAGTTCAGCTCTTTCTCTTGCAAGGATTCTCTTTCAGTTTTAGGGATGCGCTAAAAAAACGTCCACTTTTTGCCATAAGCTCTTACGTTAGTTAGTAGTTAGTAGTAGCTACTTTAGGTTTAGGACATCACTTTTTTAAGTGTGCCTTTCATTTCAAACAGTATAATATATAATTATACCTGATTGCAAGCGCCCTACATCTCCGCTCAGAGGCCAAAGAGTGAAAATACGCCTCACGTTCCAGTTGACATTTGGCACACCTTCTGAGGAAAGTACCCTTCCTCGGCCTCACACTGAGAGAGCAATTTACCTTTTGAATTGCGCAATTTTGGAAGCATAGCATTGCAGGTAGCGACCACAATTCTTGGCTTTTCTCTGCCTCATACTACAGCTAGTTTAAGCATATTATTGTAATTGTACCTCCAATTTTCCAGAATGGCTATGAATTCAAGAAAATGAGAGATAATGTTAGAGCACTACTTAGCAGCAGGAGCAGCAAAAAAAACTTGAATTGCTTATTTCATACTACAATTGTCTAATCTGATATCGATGAGTGTGGAGTGCGGCCATGTCCATTGGTTTCATAGCTTGTCTTGTAGAAATGTATGCTACTGGCTAACTATGCACACTATGTATCAGTGCACGTATATATGGATAGTGATGACCCTGGAAATTCCAAGGGAAGTACCAATTCCCGAAGGAAGGAGCTTAAAGATTTTGCTTTTAGTCTGCCTGGGTTCACAACCACCACTGAGCTACCAGAATAATTTGCGCTGTTTATATGTACGCTATGCTGCTGGCTTCTGTTCCCATAAAGGACATATATAGTAGCAGTATTTCCCCGCACATTGCTTTTATACTGTACTCAAAGTGGTAATTGGCTTGCTCATTGTATAACAACTTTTTTTCTGCGAAAATGCCTAGCTTCACTTCCAACTCAAAAAATATGGAGAACTTACTTCCTCAATCATAAAAAGAGTCAGGTTTACAATTTGCAAGTGAAGCTCTAATGGGTGCTACTTATGTTGAACACAGCCAATTATTGTTAAAAGCGTAAAAGTGATAATTGTAATTTTAGTACGCGTTATTGGAGGAAAAATTGTCTGGCAATGTAGCCAATTATGGGGTTAAATGAGACACGTAGGAGTATCATTACCGGGAATGAAAAAAAACTATTGCATGAGGTTAGTCCGTAAAATTGCATGTGGGTAGCAGTAAGTTTACTAATAGCAGGCTGTCGGAATCTGGACAGTTTTTAAATTTAAGACAATGGAAGGAAAGTTTGTTTTTCAATGCAACATTATCCACAATGATGCTTTAGTTGATTTTAGTAACGGAAATGAATGTCAACGCGATGTAAGTAACATAATGTGCTTGCAGAGTGCACGAATCTCATTGTATAAATATGAAGTTAGTGCAATTAAATGCAGTGGCAACAAAGAAAGCATTGTGTGTCCCTGTCAAATCCCTAAAGTGTACATCCTATTGTTGTTACTGCTTACAATCCCTCAGCTTTCATCTCAAATTCTAAGCAATTAGCAAACCGATGCGCTTATAAGAAGCCACAAATGGAGATTATTGCAGAGAAATACGCAAAAAAAATGTTTTCCGAAATTGTAATACGTTGTGCTAACTTTAAGAGTGGGTAACCTATTTGTCAAAGTGCAGATATTTGGCATTGGCAATTATGGGTAGGTTAGCTAACAGACCAAAATTGGTTTGCAATTCAAGTAAAAACTGAAATTGCTTTTTCTCGGAGTGGGCATTTGGAAAAAAAGTATATTGTGCAATGTGAGTTACTGGTAAGTTGTTATTGCTATCAACAATAGTTGTTTTACTTTTGTTATTTCTACAACGTAAAATTATGACAATAGCGCTGGACATTGCTGATGAAAATATTATTAGTGGGTTTGCAAATTGCTTGGAAATCGGTGCTGAATAATCGGCACGTACAGTCGTACTACTACTTCGGCTAGGTCATAGATCGTATTTGTAAAATTCAAATATTCAAACTATTACAAAAATACAAACTGCCTGTTTAGTCGAAAATTAGTCCACATACCATACATACGTAACTTAAGTACTGTAGCTGCTGTAGCAGATATTTTATTTAAAAAGTTATTTTTTTCTTTACAAGTCGTCATTTGGTTTCGAACAGTATTTAACCAGAAATATTTCGTAGTGCCGTTGACCAGCGCTAAGCTAAACTACGAAAACAAATTGTGCCTCCCTTTTCACTAACTTTTATACAATAACAACTAATACTTCCACCACAATATGTTACATGTTAAGGATAAAAAACGGCGCGGCCCCAGCTAGACGGGTAGGGTACGAATATTTGCTTTTCCGTTTTGCTTTCTCGTTTTGCTTTTCGTTTTGCTTTTTCTTTTTGCTTTTCGTTTTGCTTTTTCTTTTTGCTTTTCGTTTTGCTTTTTCGTTTTGCTTTTCACCTTTCAGTATTTTTTATGCAAGCCGTAGAATAAGCTTCCATCGTATTCCAAGTATGAAGGACGATTTTTACCTACTCGTACTTCAAATTGCTTTCATGTTAGGAAAGAATGAAGGATGTAATATGCTCTAATGCGAGCGAGCTCTTTGTTTCTTTTTCTATACGTAAACGTTCTGCAAAATAGAGAAAAAGCAAGCTTCTTCTTTTGCGCTGCAGTAGGTAGACTAAAATTATGCTATATGCCAATTTGTGAATCGAATTAGAAACCACTTGAACTTTTAAATCTACCTCAGCACATTATTACAATGCTACCTGATTGTGGCCAACCATTATTTTTTTGTTGTTTTTTTGTTCCAATTCCTATGTTCTTAATTTGCTCCAAAAATATACAAAACTTAAGACACGAAATAGCCTATTACATGTGCACAACTATCAATTTAGCAGAAAATCTTACCTTGGAGGTAAATTGGATGACTGAGATGATGAACTGTCTGAAGGGAACAGTGAGCCATTATCTCCCAATTCATCATTACTCCCAGGATTCTCAGTAGATTCCAGTTCAGTTTTCACAACAGCAAGCGCTGGCAACGGTTGTTGTCCTCTACTGCTGGACCCCTCTCCAGCAGACGCTGGGACCAACTCAGTAGAATTTGATGATGATGACGGTGACTCCTCGGAGGGAACCACTTTCTCCACCTGCTGATTTAGTTTGCTTCCCATTCTTCAGAAAATTATGTGGGCATGTTATTATAAAACATTTTGGAATGGCTGGTAACCACTGTGAGTTAAAACTTGGACTAATCTTAGTTTGTTGTCGTTCTAATAGTTAGTCTTCTTCTTTTTTTAAATCAACGCAGCATTTCAAATAAATTATAAGTCGCACGTAAAACTTTAACTGTTTTAAAAATTATAACTGCCTACCCAACTGCGGTCTCCGCCGTATGGCGGCGCCCAGTGTAGATCATCCATTTGCGATTATGGGTACTTACATATTTCATCAAGGACATTTTTTAAAAATAAAACCACTCTGAAATTATTTTCCCTTCCAGTTTGTTTTGCAAGGTCGCTCGGAGGTGAAACCATGCAAGTGTTTATCTCTTTCAAATGATATTCACTTTGTCTGCACATACATTCTGCACTTTTTCCACAAGTCCATACGCTTCAAGCGACATCTCTAGAAAAAAAATAACATTTCCATATTTTCATTTTGCTAATGTTTTTAAGCAAAACATAATACATATATAAGTACTTTTAGTACTTTCAATCAGAAACTCTAAATGAAGTGCAGTTAAGTGTTAAATATCTAAATAACGAACTGAGACTAATACCAAAGGTGGAAAGTTTGTTTTGACCCTAGTTAAACTTACATTTATTTAATTGAGGTTAATTTTTTATTATGATTCGTT